>LPNX010423748.1:221421-261178 GCA_001517045.1 Pseudotsuga menziesii
AACACCTAGTTGTTGTTGTTTTGTGATATTGGAGAATTAACTTTCAATGAACTATTCCAAGATCCTAAAACCTAAGCTTGTTGGTGCACCCTAGAAAACAAAAGAGTGTAATTCATTTTAATTAGCGTTGATTTTAGTTTGGCTTTATTACTCAAAAAATAGGATATGGTCGTGCAACTAATGGTGTTATGACGCAACAAGAAGTAAAATGCACACCTAACAATCAATGCAAATGCATTGTGTCCATGAAAACAGGGTATGCGTACTACGTGAATGCACAATTTATTCTTCAAATGCTGAATGCAAATTTCCCTATATGAAGTCCTAACTATTATTCCAAAGCAAATCTAGATCTAATGCAAGTACAATGCAAAGTGCAAAATGCAATGCATGATGATAAACAAATGTTTTTTTATTTTTTGAAAATAAAGAGATACACAAAGCAAAATAATGATTTTAACCACCCCAGACTCTGCAAGCACACATAAACAACATTCCAGCAAAGCACTAAGGCAAAAGGACTCTAATGAACTATTCCAAGATCCTAAAACCTAAGCTTGTTGGTGCACCCTAGAAAACAAAAGAGTGTAATTCATTTTAATTAGCGTTGATTTTAGTTTGGCTTTATTACTCAAAAAATAGGATATGGTCGTGCAACTAATGGTGTTATGACGCAACAAGAAGTAAAATGCACACCTAACAATCAATGCAAATGCATTGTGTCCATGAAAATAGGGTATGCGTACTACGTGAATGCACAATTTATTCTTCAAATGCTGAATGCAAATTTCCCTATATGAAGTCCTAACTATTATTCCAAAGCAAATCTAGATCTAATGCAAGTACAATGCAAAGTGCAAAATGCAATGCATGATGATAAACAAATGTTTTTGGATTTTTTGAAAATAAAGAGATACACAAAGCAAAAGAATGATTTTAACCACCCTAGACTCTGCAAGCACACATAAACAAAATTCCAGCAAAGCACTAAGGCAAAAGGACTCTAATGAACTATTCCAAGATCCTAAAACCTAAGCTTGTTGGTGCACCCTAGAAAACAAAAGAGTGTAATTCATTTTAATTAGCGTTGATTTTAGTTTGGCTTTATTACTCAAAAAATAGGATATGGTCGTGCAACTAATGGTGTTATGACGCAACAAGAAGTAAAATGCACACCTAACAATCAATGCAAATGCATTGTGTCCATGAAAATAGGGTATGCGTACTACGTGAATGCACAATTTATTCTTCAAATGCTGAATGCAAATTTCCCTATATGAAGTCCTAACTATTATTCCAAAGAAAATCTAGATCTAATGCAAGTACAATGCAAAGTGCAAAATGCAATGCATGATGATAAACAAATGTTTTTGGATTTTTTGAAAATAAAGAGATACAAAAACCAAAAGAATGATTTTAACCACCCCAGACTCTGCAAGCACACATAAACAACATTCCAGCAAAGCACTAAGGCAAAAGGACTCTAATGCACTAATCTCAAACAAAAAATCAAAGATGCCATGACAAGAACTTTCCTAAAAGAAAAAATTTAGGCTAAAAAAACATTTCTGGTCAGAAACAGAGGTATTAACAGACTCGGGTAGTGCCAAAGGAGACTCAGCAACTAACAGAATTCACCCAGCAATCCAATATCTTCCACAAAAAGGTAAAAACCAGGGTATACGCGACTGTGCATAGTGAACCCGCGTGTATACGCGACAATCCCAGGGGAAACCGCATGTATACGCGACTGTAATTGACAAATCCGTGTACAAGAAGAAAAAGATGCACAAATTCGAGGCAAACAGACAGGCTGAGACTAAATTCACACCAATCAAGCTCTACTAGGCATACATTCCCCCATACCCAACACAGAAACAAGAGAGAGAGAGCAATTCAAATACATTGAATGCCAAGAAATCAACCCCCAAGGGACAATTACTAGGAACTCCCTAGAGGAGTCACCAATTCTGTTACGGAGAGAAATTCCTATGGCTTGGGGTACCACAACAGATAGCTAGACTCCAAAAATCAATCTTTCCCAATATGCAATAGAAATAAAAACATCTAACACTAAAGGATCGAACCTCGTACCTTATTCCGGACGGTTGAAGTAGATCCCCATTGAGCTTTCCAATATTCAGCTTGAATTGTTATAGCACGTCCTCAACAACAAGTAAACAATACAAGCATACTATATTTCATGGTGTTAGATCTATTCTAGCATATATAATCAATAATGTAAAAGCATTTGACATATTCCAATGGATACAATATTCATTCAAATACACATTACTGGACAGGAAAAGATATTTCTATTAATATGAATCAGAGATTACAAGTGACAACCTCTGATGGCATGTCTGCGAACTGGAGAAACTGAATCCCCCACTTGGGCCTCCACCACCTCAATCCTCCATCACTTCGATAGCAAGCTTACTAACAAAAGGCAAACTTGGGAAGAACACAACAGTGCTCCAAGGGACAAAGGGATGCAGACTCAAGCATAAGTTCTGGCAACAATGGCTATGGTTTCGGTACTCTCAATTCTCTCTTATGCTTTCAATGTCTCAAGGGTTCCTTATATAGCTTTTCAAAGTGATACTGAAAGGTCGAATTCATGCGATCTCAAGGCATATGGAAGGCCAGGAGTCATATGAGTTGGATCCAAGTCAAGGAACGCTCCAAAGGATTTTGGATTATGTACGCGACTATAGAGGGAATATCCGTGTATGTATGCGGTTATCGGGGAAAATGCCGCGTATATTATTTTTCTAATGTTTTTAGGGATGGTCAAGGATACATCGAAAGACAAAAAGTGGTCCATAGGGGCTAATGAGTCTGTAGTGGGACAGGGGAAGGCCATACAATGTGTGATTCACCTAGTGTGGTGAAATCCGCTATAACAAGTGGTTGAGTCGATGTCATCTCCACTCGATCCCACTCTTTCCAGAGAGTGTTAATAGTGAAGTAGTCACTTTGAAAAAATATTTTTCTTTTTCTTCTCTTCCAGTAGAGAATGAACTAAAACCTGTTGAAGTTTTTATGCTCCATTCTGATTGTTCTCGACAAGAGGAAATTTGTTTTTTGTTTCAACAAAATGCTCTTCAAGTAATGAGGTTGTTTCCTTTGATTGGAGTAATCTAACATAATATCATCTTCCTTTGAGTGTTCCTTTCCAGATAGTTGTGCAAGTTACCACTAGGCGGATGATTCACACTATTGTTGATGAAGGGGCTTCTGTGAGTATTCTATCCTCAACTTCTTGGAAAGATTTAGATTCTCCTCAGCTTATTCCAGCTACCGACCAGATACTGGATTTTAATCAAAGACCTATTTCACCTTTAGGGATCCTTCCTCATTTTCCTATCACATTAGGAGGGAAAATTGTCTGTATTGATGTTATGGTGGTCAAAGGTCCTTTAGATTTCAATCTGCTCTTTGGGCATGATTATGTTTATGCCATGAAGGCTGTAGTGTCCATACTCTTTAGAGTGATGTATTTTCCCCATGATGGGAATATTGTGACCATTGATAAACTTTCCTTTGTTTCACTTGACCATTGCAGGATTCTTAGTAATCAAACTTCCTTGAATGTTTTGCATGTTCTCATGGTTCCTTCCCCTTCTTCTAGTTAGATTCTTCCCATCATAGGTAAAATTGGGGGCATGGCTCCAGTATATGGATATCATACTCGAATTAAGCTTCCAACTCCTTATGTGAAAGGGGGAAACCTACCAACCTCTGGATAGCATGTTGGGTGAGAGAGTACTATAGAATAGTTCCCATTCTGTGTCAATCTCGTTAAAAAGTGAAACAGATGTCTGGGAGTATAGTTCCCATTTTGTGTCAAGCTCATTAAAAAATGAAATAAATGTCTATGAGCATAGTTCCCATTATGTGTGAATCTCGTTAAAAAATGAAACAGGTGTCTATGAGCATAGTTCCCATTATGTGTCAAGCTCGTTAAAAAATGAAACATATGTTTGTGAGCATAGTTCCCATTCTGTATCAATATCGTTAAAAAATGAAACAGATGTCTATGAGAATAGTTCAAATTATGTGTCAAGCTTGTTAAAAAATGAAACAAATAACCTTAAGCATAGTTTACTTCTGGTTTCAAGCTCGTTAAAAAATAAAACTGACCTTGAGCATAGTTTTATTCCCTTTCGATCTCGTTAAAAAATGAAATGGACCATAGCAAGCATAGTTATTTTCTGTTTCAAGCTTGTGTAAAAATGAAACATGTCATTTTGAGCATATTTCCTTTCTTCATTTCAAGCTCATTAAAAAATGAAATGGATTCTTCCATTGTGTCAAGCCTTGAACCTTCATTTCACCTTCCTATATAACTTGATCCTCTTTCTTCCTCTGTTTCTGCTGAACCTTTTTCCTCGTAATAATCGTGAATTTATTCGGATGACAAAAATAGTAGGAAGACATATTGGCATGTATCCAAACTCTTTACATTATGTTGGAGTTAAGCTACTTGACAGTTATACTGGGGGAAATTACCAACCACTAAACATCATGTTGGGAAAATACCAGTCAATGGAACTCATTTTGAGCATACTTTCTTTTAGTTTTGAGCTTGCTAAACCATGAAACGACACTTAGAGCATAGTTCAGATTCAGTGTCAATCTTGTTAAAAAATGAAGCAAAGACTCTAAGCATTCTTATAATCAATCTTTGAGCTCGTTAAAAATAGTACAATGGTGTTGAGCTTACTTTTCATTTTTTGTGTGTTACCACCTAAGTTGTACTTAGTGGTTTTTTATCAAGTGAGCCTGGTGAACCGGACAAGGATAACTTGTTCGGACTTCAGAAGACCTTTGGAAGTACTTCTGGGAAGTTCTTGTTGTACTATATCACATGTTCATACCCCATGGGGGAATTGTAATAAATGTTCTAGCATGATAGTGTCTGTAAAAGACTCAGTCTCTTAGACTTTATTTGTCAATCCAATCAGCCCAGGGTGTTTTTTCCCTTGGTTATTATTGGTTGTTGAATAAACGACTGATAATTTCTAAGTTTTTCACTCCATACCTCCAAAGTTGGGGTGGTTGGCTTGGCATTTAGGCCTATTGAGGTTGTTATCCCTAAAGTTGAACCTAGACTACAGGGGTTCAAGCTTAAGGAAATCTTTTTCAAAAATATACAAATCAATGAAGTCAAAATGAAAATCAAACTGTTATGAAATCAAAACTATTGGAAAAATCACACAATTATCAAAGAACTAAACTGGTATGTCATGAGAGCTATAAGAGAATCAAATAATTATCAAAGAACTAGGCTGGTATGTCATGAGAGCTATAAGAGAATCACAAAATCATACAGGAACTGTATAACATAAAACAAGATACAATATCCAATATCCAAGTAACTACGATCATGAAGTCATGAAATGAAACTGCCTCTGTTTTTTAAAAATATAAAGGATAATTGTATTTCAATATAAGAATCACTGCAATGGAATTCAATGGACCATATACATGACAAATTACAAGAAAAACAATTCATAACACACACAGACAAATCATAGTCATGCTCATTCAAGGTAGAACCTGTATTGAAGTTGTAGAGTATTCTATGTCATACAGAGAGTGATCAAAACTGGATCTTCATAACTCCAAAAATGCCAACCCCTTGTCTCATCTAGAGACCTCCTTTAAATACAAAATATATGTTTCTTTAGGCTAACTATAAGATCCTATATCTATGGATCGAACCTCCTCAAAAATAGGGAAGTCAATCCCTTTTAAACAGTATTCAAGTACAAGTGTAATATAGAGAATACATTTGTTAAATAAACAACATAACATAAAAAACAAACTACAATTCAACTTCTAAAGGCTTCTGGAAGCCTCTGCTAATATAGCTAAATCACTTAGAACCTTGGAACGCTTCTGCAATCTGGCGAATTCAACATCTTTGTTGTCTTCCTCATTCTGGGCTTTGATGAGTTCCAGCTGCTTCTGAATAGCTCGTTTTTCTCTTAGAATATCTTTAGAAATTATCAGCAACTTTTGATATTCTGTCTCCTTATCCTCCAGATCTTCACGAAGTCTCTTATTGGCTACCATTAACTGTTCATTAATGTTTTGCAGATACTTGGTTTGTTCTTTGTATGTCTGCAAAGACTTCTTAACTTGGCTTAGTTCTGGAGAAATTTCCAAATCTTCTTCTCTTATATGGACTTCCTCTTCTTGTCGGGTCCTTGATGCTGAACCATCATCTGAATTAACCTACTTGTTTGTGCAAAAATATTTAGGTATAGACCCTACAATGCCTTGAATGTCAATAAACCTCTCAATATCTGCACAATACTGATCCTTTGATGTATGAACAGTTTCTTCACTACGAGCATCATCTATCACTACAACCTCCATGGCATCTTCATGTGCTCCTCTTTTCTCTGTCTGCAGCTTCTTTCTTAGCCTGGTTCTTGGCTTCTCTGTCTTCAATAACTGTTTACAAATTTCACTTTTTGAGGCTATATTTTTTAGCATAACACTTAGTTTTTCAGGGTTTTCATTTGTGCAAGAAGCTTCAGGAAACAAACCTTCTTGGATAGGTTTCTCTGTAGTATTCTTTTCTTTTTTTCAACAGCTTGAACTGTTCTTTTAGGGCTTGTTGTTTCCTGGTCTGAATCTTCCATCATCCTCTTCCCTTTCTCCTTAGGGTTGTCTTTAAACCCTAGCTCTGTCAATAGAGATTCCCATGTTCTTTCCTCCTTATGCAACTGTGATAAGATTAATAGTTTAATCAAGCCCTGATGACAGACATATCAAGCAGTATGCTCGGGATGGCCTTGAACCCTAGAAATAATCTTTTGAAGGATTTTTGATAAATAAAATGGGAGATTTACCTGTATACTTCCATTAATGTGCATCAGCAACTTTAAATGGAATTTTAGCACTCTGTCATACCTGCCATCACATGTGATATAATTTTGTATCATCTCCAAAGGAATCTTCCAACTTGGCTTCATTTTGCTAACATGGACACCATTTTTCCAATCTAGCTTTTCACATCCTGGCATAAAAAATTCATTGAAATCTCCTTGGAAATCCTGTTGTTTAAACCATTTCTCCCCCTGTGCTAGAACGTCTATTGCCTCAACAATAGAATCCTCATTTACCCTAACTGTTAAGCTTTCCAACTGAACTTTTTCATCCCTATAATTTTTAATAAACAACATGGTTACCTGTGCGTGGTAACCTTGCAATTTCTCACAGAAGTTGAACCATCCAGACTTCTTCATTAATTTCGCTGACCTGGGAAATTTCATTATCTAGTCTACATTGTTTGGTTCCAACCTGCAAATGAAACCTCCCGGCTTTCTTTTTACATTAACCTCTGGATCTTCTTCCTCTGCTGTCTTTGACATTGAAAACCCTTCACACTATACTGCTTTAAACAGGGAATTATTTGCTGCAACCGCTTGCTTTGAGATGCAGGGAAACATATATGATGTAATTCAGCCTTTTTAACATAAAATCTATCAGAGTTTGAAAACAAACCCTAGCTACTGCAAACCCTAATGTTGCTGTTCGTGATCGATGAACATTGGCAGTATACAAAAAGACCCTCTGAATGTCCTTCTCCAGTTAACCAACAAAATAATGAGACATATTTTTAGGGAAAAGGATGAATTAAGTTGATTCTACCATGATCAATACTAACATTCATTGCATGTAGTGTTTAAATTTCGAAATGAGAACAGGTGTACAATTTCATAAATGACACGATAAAACCCATCATTTTATGGACAGGGGTGCCTTTAAAGCATATTCATACCGAATTCCAAATATCATGAATATAACTATAGTTCCATATCCCCTTTATATTCCATGGTATTTATAAATAACAAATTTTTTAATGAAATACCCTTATAAACTCTGCTGCCAGTTTGTGAAATACTACCAGTTCATGAAATGCTGCCAGTTTTAACAATCCACTATATAATATAAAATCTCATGCACATACATAGGTTCATGACTAATGAGTGAATATTTTGATGACTCAGAAGACTAAAAGAAAACCATAATAACGTTCAATCAAATATGAGGTGTAAAACAAAGCAAAAATTTAAAAACAAAAACACATCACAATCAAAGATCCTAAGGTAAAAAGGGAAAACAACCTTAGAGATAACAGAGGTTATTAGAGTCTATGTGTCAATGTATAAAAATGCTAGACATCATGGTCGAGTCATATGAACATGTCTAAGTCCCCCTAGGTTTTTTCAATTTTTCAATTTTTTATTTTTTTTCAGTGTTTTTTATTAAAATTTAATTTTTCCAAAACTTAGGCTATTTTTTAATAGTTTAATTGGGAAAATTGATTTTGTAATAAAAGTGGGCCAAATAATCAGTTTTAGTCATGTACGTGCTTATTTTCAAGCTAAGAGCACCATGTAAACCCATGGACCCACTATTTCCTAATTTTGAGTGATTTTCCATCACTCAGGTCAGAAAGCCCCAAAAAATCATTTATTGATTATTTTAATTAATAAATTGATGAATAATGGAGCAAATCCAAAATCATAGATCAGTGGATTCTCAGCCGATTTGATTGAAATCAGTCAGATCTGAACCAGATTGACTGGATCTGACAAATCCTTGACTGAAGGAGGTGATCAAATCAGATCTAGAGTTGATCTTCTGCATCCTTTATGGGGAATTTCTCCCTCCCTCTCTCCTCAACATGTTTTGGCTCATCTGGATGAGTTTTGGTGGATGCTTCAGTCAACAGGTTGAGGTATTAATCAGATCAGCTCTTCGATTGACAATTGCACTCAGTGAGTGTTGTACAGGATTACACACCTAATAACCATAGGTTTGGGGTTACCAACATACTCAATCAACTTTCATGCAATTGACTCTAGAGTACAGTAAAGGAAATAGGAGGATGAGAAATACTTACTCGATTAACGATGGCCGATCCTTGCTAGTCCTCTTCCGCTCTACTTCTTCTCCAAAGTCTTCAAGGTTGCTCCTCTTTCACCTGTCAAGAGTCAATCTTCCAGATACAAGATGATTCATATATATATAAGAAGGTTAGATAAATCATATATAAAATGCAGAAACATAACATTTATCAACCAAGATACATGAAACACATATGGAAGAAGGATTCTCTTTATTATCAACAATAGAAAGAGTTCAGATTACAACCCAACGCCTGAGACAAGGACTCCTCTGCAACCAAAGGATTTTGAGTTCCACTACTCCAAAGACTTCTGCATACAATCCACCAATATAAATTTTCTCTCCAAAAGTATATCCCAACACCCTCCCCAAGGCCTGTATTTATATGGAGGAAATAAGGCAGTTTCGAAGGTTGAGGAGGTTGAGACAGTTAAGAGGATTAAGGTAAATGGCTTAACTAATCTTATATTATCGTGTGTTTTTATCCTTAAATGTCAAGGGACATATTCACAGGTATCTAGAAGGACAACCCGCGAATGATTCGCGAGTTGCTATAAGAGCAACCCTCGAATACATCCATTCGCGACTTGCATCAACCGACACTTGCGAATGATGCGCGAGTTGCATATATGGAGAGTCGCGAATACAACTTGACATAGTAAAATAGCAAAGTAACCAGCTGGATGGAGGAGGAATGTACTGTATAGTAAGCCAATCTATAGTGCTTTGGGCAAACCTCTATCCATAGATGTCATTTTGTGTGCCAACATGAGGGATGTCGACACTCGGACGGAGAGGTGCCACTTAGGTGTATAACAGTGAGACTTAGATCTAGCTCAGTTAGACACAGATCAAGCATTGATGGACTCTCCATCAGCATATTTGGGTTATCTCCTTGGTATTTGCACCCCCCCTGGGCCGAATCTCATGGTTTTTGTATATATCCAAGCACAACTCCCTCTTCCAAGCTAGTTAGAGATGGATTGAAGGGCTTGATATTATAATTGTGTATTTCTCATCATTTGTTGAAATAAAGAGAAGATTTGGAGGCTCAATTGTGGAGTGCCTTTCATGTCTGGATTATCATTATCATGCTGCATTCGAGGTGAAACTGCTATTTTTTCAATTTTTTGCACTTAACTGTTGTCTGCCTGAATGGTTATTGAAATCATAGGGATAGATCATTGTAAGTAATATTACTTACTTCTATTTTGCTGCATATGTTAGAATGATCTAATACTTGTATGCTAAATAATATTATTTGCATTCTGTATCATCTACTTCTCATATGTATCTTCAGATTTAATGGTTCTGTTTGCAGGATTTGTTGTGTAGCTTACAGGTTTGTCGTGACTAGAAGATCTATGGTTTAGGTTTGATTCCATTGGTTTCCAACAGATATTTCTAATATCGTTCCCCTCGGTGCTTCACTACCAAATTTTCTTTGCATATCTGCTTCAACAACAAGCACTTCTCTTCCCCTTTTCCTCCTTTAAAAATCTCAAATTTTCTTCAAACTGGTTACTATTAAGGATTCTTATTGCTTAGATCTGTCTCATTAATAAAAATACACATAGATATATTTAGTAATGTCCCTTCCTAATTCTATATCTTAGTTTTGTTCTTCATATAAAGTTACATTTTAAGAGATCTAGTTGAAATTACCATATTTTCGCAAGCATTTTAATGAAAATTTGTAGCTTGATTTTAAGGTATTTTCCTTTGTTGTATGTTAAAATTTCATATTCTGCAATAAAATTGCACATCTTATTGGCTTCCCAAAAGGAAAGCCAAGATCCCAAGGAAATCATGCTTTCCTTGGTTCTTGTTTTACCCTTTTAACTAGTTTTCAACTTACTTTTTTTTGGTTAAAAGTGAGCTGACCCAAAGGTACTTTTAGAGTGCTTTTGGGAATATTTCAGTCTAATATTATTTCTGGTTTTTATTAGTTTTTATATAAAATAAAGGAATCTTTTGTTCGGAAGTGGCCTCAAGAGCGTTCAAACCCCCCCAGGGGTCTCCCATTTGACTAAAACCTTTAATTTTCACACTTTGTAAGCTCTTGATTTCAATCCATATAAGGATAAAGAGGAATTATATCATTTCTCTGATATTGTAACTTCTGTTAATAAAAATAATTTTTGAATAGGCTCTTTCGAGCCCATTCCCCATCCCCCTCGGGGGGATTTGCGTCCGTGTCTTTTTTTTGCTTTTTTCATTCATCTTTTTTAAATCTAGCATAGCTATAATCTGCAGGGTAGTATAATTTAATTCATTATCAATTTCATATTCCATATTTGATATTTCAAAGTAATCTTAATACTTACCCCATGACTTCCCGATTGACCCGAAAGGGGAAAGAGATTCGTGGTAGGACTAATTAGAAAACCGGAATTGTGTATGTGTTTTATTTTCTGTCATTTGTTTTTTAGCTATTATAAAATTAACCCCTCCTTGATTCCCCGATTGAGATCCACTTGTTTCGAAAGAGGTTCCTGGAGGGTTTTCTTTTAACAAGAACACCCATTGTAAAATTTACTAAAATTGACAAGACTCCGGTGTGTATGCTCTACACTTGGCTGTGGTTCGTCCGATCAGTCAAGCTGTATCAAAATCACTTGAGTGAATAGTATAATTAGGACTCACTCTCCCAAATTAACAAACCAATAGGTGAAAAATCCAACACCTAGATCAAACCATCACGGTGGAAAAATACCCAAAGGAAGCGGGAACTTCTAAAAAATGACCTCGAGGCACCGATCTCTGTCACACCCTAACGGGTGCATTATGAACAATAGCCCTAGAGACTCAATTCAGCCCACATATTCCTTGTGGGTAGCCGTGAAGGTTTAGTTTTGGACATACTCCAAGTACTCTCGGGTATATCTGGAGTCCACCCCTTCACCTAATTTTAATAAACTCACACCTCAAATTTAACTTAAAACATACCAAGAGGCAATCACAAAACATTCACTCCAAGCACATGCAAGTACATTGATATTTTTTTTGACTCCATTCTAAGGCACTAGTTATCTTCTTGCTTTATATATATATTGTGTCTCAGCATTGTGCTTTTGTGTGTTCATTTTTTGTATCTTGTCATCTTTGATTGTCTATAGTTAAATTTCAAACTCCTAAGTAACTCTTTCAGTTTAACATCACCATACTGAGTAATTATCCTCAGTAACTTAATAGGGTCTACCTCCCTTGGCTTCGTTAGGATTTGAGCCTAAACGGAGGAGTCAAGAACAAGGTGACATCCTTGACTCGAGACTTGTCCCCAAGGACACACCGAGTGGCTTGAAGATTTCTGCCACGTGACCCATGTGTGTGTAAGGAGGCAACATCGTGCTCTGGTTAAAACATGAAAAGTGGTTTGAGCTTACTTTATCACTTTTTCGTGCTCTTGATTCAAACATGAAAAAGGTTCTTAGTGCCTTTTATACCTTCGATGTGCTCGTTAAAAACTCACTGAAGAAGTATCGAGTTTACTTTTACTATTTTTCATACTCAGTAAAATTGGATTATGAAAAAAGAACCCTAATAGAGTCCTCTTTAAGCTCTTTTCAGACTCTTAAAATGTGAAAATATTGCTAAGTGAACTTTCCTTCATCACAGTCATAAAAGGACCTAAAGATTTGTCTTCCTGGTGATAGTTTACCCCTTTTATAGACCAGGGGGAACTACTTACGAAAAAGGTATACTTGGACCAATCATGACTGGAATAGTTCTCTTGGGCATTATTTTATACTTTTTTTGGATCTAGGGACTAAATCATATGAAAAAGGACCTTTTGGAGTCTTCTTCCATTTTCATTCAGACTCTCTAAACATGAACGATATTGAGTTAACTTTTAATGGACTCGTTAAAATCGAACAATGAAAGACCCTTTTTGGGGAACAAACCCCTCCTTTCTCAGGTTTGTAAAACATATTAGAATGGAATTATCCTATGATAAGCTATAATGAGTGTTTGTTACCCTGTTTGAAATCGTAATAATGAAAAGAGGCACTCATCAATTATGAAGGGGAAATTAAGGGAATGGAAAACATGTTGCATTAATGGAATTTTCTAGTCACCTTTGAACATGGAACATGTTTGTATTTTATTCAAACGGTTGGGTATTCAACTTGTCTCTGAGTCGATCCACTTTCATGAGTCATGTCACTCCTTTTAGTCATTTCAAAGAATGCCTTGTATTTTGTCGCATTAGACCATGATATATTCATCGTTACATCAATGCTACCAAGTCTTCAGTCATGTCGTTCAATGTTTAAAGGAAATATTCGGTGTTAGACTTACTCTCTACAACCAAACCTACCTTTGTGTCAATTAGTTTTGATTCATTCCTATGGTTACGTCATACTCAAAATTCTAGAACTTTGTTCTGAGTTTCGTGTCATCGATGTGTGATTCATCATGGCCCTTCTTCGACGAGACTATTCCTGTCAACTCTAGCTCATCATCTAGGAATTAGTCTTAGAAACAAAGTAGTACCTTGAGATCTATATGCATCAATGACAGATCCTCTTGATTTCTACATAGGTTCACATCATTGACCTTTGATTGAAATATTCAACCGAGTGTTTGACATCATATCATCTATTCACATTCGGGATATTGTACTAGGGTAACTTGGGAATCATCGACATCAATGGTGATATCCCTCACACTTGTTAACGATTTTCATCATTGGCCGGTAATAAAGTAATTTCTACCATGTTTGACATAAAGACATTGTAATCACATGGATATAATCATAATTTATGGGAGACAAGATGAAGACCCTGGGTATCTATTAAGCGCTCATTGCTTTCCCCAGGTTGTGATGGAGTATTTGTATGAGTCCTAGCATGGATCCACATTGTATGTTCATGGTTGTGCTCAGATTTACATTTGTATGACATAGATCTACATTGTATTACTGGTAGATATGTCCAAGTTTGAGTCTTCTTCGCATGGATCTATGTTGTATTCTAGTAGCCATAATTGTTCATCCCTCGCATGGATCTTCTTTATATTGGTCGGAATCCATGTTGTGAGTCATTTTGGAGATGCATAAAAATATAAAAGGTGTTGCAGAAAAGTTTGTAATGCTTGCCATTGGACCTTTGCCTCAAAACTATACTGTTTTCTATCAAAGTATTTTTCCTATCATTTCCCTCTAGCCATCATACTTTGGGAGGAATTCTATTGCACCTAAATCTTGTCACCATCATGTTATGAGATAGGTATTCCCTTGTCTTCTCCAATCCCTTAGAGTTTGTCCTAGAGAAATGAAAAGAAGAAAATTCATCCCTTGCATTTTTCTTTGTGTCGAGCCAATAACGCACCTTTTACATATGAAAAGGGAGGTGCCACTACTCTTTTACTTCATGAAAAGGGTGTTACCCCCTTAAAACCATTTTTTCCCTTGATTGAAGTGTGGTGGCCGAGTTTTAAAAGAAAAAAGGAAGCTTCGAGAGGTTTCTTGAAGCTGTTTTCATGGAGCCTCATCCCTATGGTTTAGGACCACCTGGAGCTCAAGAACCTTCATTTTTGGATCTTCTCTCCACCTCACCCATGAGATCCTCAACTATTCCTATCCTCCCATGCCTTTAAATACTGGATCACTCCCATGGAAAAGAGGAGGAAGAATTGTGTTGAACACCCAAACTTTGTCAAAATAATTCTTGAGCTATTGGAGGCAAGGTGAAGTTAGAGGCAAGGGGCCATTGGAAGGAACTCTTAACACCAAGGAATAAAGGTTGTAGTCTCTCCAATCATTTATAATACAAAATGTCTTTTCTTTCCCATATTTACTATATCATTTGTATATATTGTTTGATTCCTTGGTCACAAGCATAGATCTAGTTTATTATCTTCAATGCTATCATCTTTCTCTTGTTATCTTCAGTATTTTACAGGTTCTTCCATGGTAGCAGAGGATAAATCTTCAAGAATAGTGAGGACAACCTTTAAGGGAAGCATTGTGGAATTATATTCAAGCAATTGACCAGATCTAGGGAATGTTTAACATTTTGGGTTTGTGTTTTGTTCTAGACCTGTATCATTCAGATCTAGGGAAACAGATCCTGTCCATAGGAGGTGAGAATTTCCAGCAACATAGCAATGATGTTCTCAAAGACTACACTTCTACACCCTCCAGAGAAATTAATTTTATAAATTCTTACCTCATCATGCTCACAAAAGGCATGGGTCCAATGGAAAAAGAATTTTCCAATTATGAATTCACTTTGGAAAAATTGTTATGTAAGCCCATCATGAGTATTTCTTCCCAACATTATGTGTGGGAAGCCTAATTGAATGATGAATCTCAAGGTAAAATATAGCCTAAGTTAATATTTAAAATATTCCTTTGTGTATAAGATAAAATGTTAACTTGAGTAATACAAGAAAGTAGCTTAAGAGTGTTGGGTAATTATCCTTTTAAATTGTATAAGAAGAGGATAAAGAAAATGAAAGAGGGGCATTTCTCTCTTTTCACACAGAATTTTTTTTAAAACTGATTTTGTGAGAGTTTAATGAAGAGAAGTTGTCGAGGCCATTGTTACAGGAAGACTTGGATTCTTTGACTATATTCATAGAACTATTTCTAGTGATTATTAGTACTTCATAATATGTGTATGAGTTTATGATGTTAGTGTAGGCTATTCCATGTTTCAATACATTATTTTATTTATTTCCATGTTATTTCATTGAGATGATAAATATAATATTATTGATAGTAATTAAGGGACACACTATTCTTAATCTGATTTGGTATTTATATATGAATACTCACATTTCTATATTAATTTCTTCAATAACTTAATGTTTTAGTAATAACTAGCATAGTTGTGATTCTTGTCTTGTAGTTCATTAATTTATTCTTGCTCCTAGCTGGAATAGAGAGGATTAGTTGCATTATGAACCTTAATATTTTATTGCATACTACATACTACATGTTTATTTTAATTCAACATCAATCATTGTTGGGCCAGGATATGGATGTTTTCTTTATACCAAATGGGGGGCACTCTAATTGAGGCTTATCATTGGGGTGAAACCTTGTTATTAAGGGAACCACTTTGCATGCATCAGAAGAAATGGTGCTAGAAAGAGGGAACCCAAATTTGTACATCCAATAAAGAAATAAACTTTCATTAGACACTCACCCAAAACTTATCTATAAACTATCATGGATATTCCATGGGAATAGTTTGTCACAATGAATCTTATAACTTGGTTCATTTTTGTTAGTTTTTTTCCACTAAATGCTATATAAACTAAAATGGAAAGGAAAATAACTAGAGAAAATAAATACATAATCCACACAATAACACAAGCTATACCCTTGGAAAACCTACTATGGGGAAAAACCCAACCAGAATTGACGACTATGCCTTAGTATTCTATATAGAATGTAAATACAAAATAAATTGTACTCTCTATGGAGTTACCTATGACTCTATTACCAGAATGGCTACTGCAAGATCTCCTACACCCTATGTTCTACTCTAATATCCACTGTTGTTTTTTTTCTCATTTATGGAACAATACATTAACATCAAAAGAATAAAACTCATTCTCGTAATGACTGAGTATTTAACATAGCTTGATATACCCCACATTTTCAAAGTAAGATATGACCCTTGTCACGTCCCCACCCCTCTACTCGGCAGAGAGGACGCGACGAACATATATGCTAGCTATCTAATCCAGGAAAAATAGCGTCATAAACATGATATAAAAATGCATTGGAAATAAACATACACAGTTGCATAAACATTCAATACACAGCGAAAGCAGTTACATATCATTCACACATTTAAGCATTCATCATGTTCATTTACAAAGCAATACAGTTGCAAGGGTTTAAGTACAAGAAGATACTTATCTTGAATAGAATATTGTCCCACAACTAGCTACGTCACTGCAATGTTCCACCCAACCATAGGATAGTGTGATCATCAATCACTCACCAACACTGCCAGCCCCGAGCTGGGTATGATTCCACAAGGAATAAGGGGGAACTAGCAGGCTCACACATAGCCAAGGATACATAACTCAACCAAGCCAACAAAGTTGGGTTTATCAGGCCATCGATGAGCTGGAAAAGTTGGATGCTAAGCTAGTGGGATCACTGAAGAGCTATGGACACCTACACCAGAACTAGCCTAGCTTCTAAAACATCCACACACACCCAACACAAGGAAGCATCCCCTTCTCTGCTACACAGTCCCTCAGGCTATTCCTTCCCTTCCAATGCTATTCAGGGGGTGTAAAGAAGAAATTCAGCCCTATAGCTCTGGCTGTGAGGCTCCTACACATGCTAGGTTTATCAAGAAGACTCAGACCCCATTTCCACTCCCAATTCAATGCCGCCAAAGCCAAAATATACACCCACAACACAATACGATTTTTGGGTTTGAAGAAAAATAGTATGGGAAACAAAAACGAATTTCCAAGATGGGTAAAACACCCCCTAACAACAATTCAATTTCCAAGGACATTTTGTCCCTAACGTGGCCAAAACGGACTCAACAACACCCAAAATTGTGGTTCTCTTCTTCCCCTCATTGGGCATTTCCAGAAAATGATTTCCAGCTTGGAAACAATGGAAAAAATGCAACAAAAACATGGGAAAGGAAACTCAGCCACTGGTAATCACTAAAAATGATTTCCCAACCTAAGCAAAATGAGGTAGCAACCAAAAACGTGAATGGCTTCACACACAGGAAGTTCCAGCTGCCTCCCAGAGCTCCACGTGAAGGGAAAATGGTGATGAAAACATGAAAACCTCCAGGCATGGTAGAACGACATATGTTTTTGGGTTTTTACTTGCCCTAGGAGTCAAAATGCATTTCCCAAAAACTGATGGATTCTCCAATTTGAATTTGGGCTATCATACCTTTCCCATCCCATGCAATAACCAACTCAACCAACTTCTGGCAATAATAAATGATTAGGTGAATAAGACAAGAAAGGTAGTTGACAGTTTGGTGGGTTCTCCCTTTGACATTCGGCTTTTCCCCATTGGCCCCAAAGGTTAAATATCCCCCCCCATTATCCTTAGGAATCATGCCCCCATCTCATTATTGTTGCATTGACATAGCTAGTTGTGGGTTTTTTAATTAATTGCATATTTACATGATGATTTAAAAATCATAACGTGCTTGGCTAGCACAAAATACCATTGGCACTGATTTAATCGTCGAAACATAAAAATGATAATCCATGGTGGGGATTTTTTCCTTTAGCTCCACACCATGATTAATTACCATATATACATCATATACATTTAATGCAAATAGGGTCAAAAACTGGGTGTTACAACCCTAAGATGGGACCTACCAACTAATTCACCCAATATTTTGACCATGAAAGCACCAAATTAGATGAAAACATGATATATTAATTCATTTCAGATAAAAAAAACTTCAAACCATGAACCCATATCTAGTGATATCCCTGTCAAAGATGATAATTTAGATTATGAGTGTGTCTTTGATAATAACATTGCATTTTGGAAAAAAACTTGAATATAAAACTAAAGAAAATATTTATGTTGTTCCCCGTCTTGAATTTAGTGATCTTGTTATTTTTCCCAAGACTATTCTCAACAAATTAGACATATCCCTACCACTGCAACATTATATAGAAGAAAAATAGCTCAGAGAAATGTTATTCAAACTTTAGAAAACCACCTTGTTAATTCGATCAAATATTTGATAGACCTTACAATTGGAGAGATTTATGAACCTTTTGATTTCATTCCACCATTTTTTAGCATTTCAAATTTCTCTATTCATTTTGCAACAATTTACAGCTGCACAAATGGATAACAAATTGCCTCAATTACATGCATGAATGTTGTTGAGTGCTTTAAACCTAGTAGGTTTGTTTAAGATACACCATCACGTGTCATTCTCCAAGCCAATCTTATGTACCAAGGATTGGGCCTCACGTATTGAGGTAGGAATCCTGACTTGGGCTTAGGTACTTGGAGTAGAATTATTTGTTTGGACTCAATAATGAATAAACTTTACATATAAAGGTTATTTATCATGTGTTGAGGTGAATTATTTTATTTATCAAAGTGATAATGTTGTAAATTCTTGTTGGATAAATATCTAGACTTGTGTGTCAAGTCAGATCCTCATGTGTTGAGGTGAACCTCCTGTATAGAGGTAATGCTTTGCATGTTTAAGCATTTAAGTCGTGAGATGCATTGCTAACCACGATCACTGGTTTATATCAAGTCTCCTTTAGAGACTAGCCACCTCTAGAGTGAATTAATTTAGCATATGATCATTTGTTTCGAAGTAATATAATATGGTCACATCATCTGACAAATTTTCTTAGTATAATCTGATATCATATATAATTATAGTTAGCACATATTGACCATGCAGTAAAAGGTAAGAGATAAAGATAAATGGATAGAGAATAAGAGAATTTGAATTGCACATGAGATTACTTCAGTTGACTAAGATGAAATCGAATTGTTAAATCTTCAGTTAATGTAACAATGTGTGCATTGGTTAAATATTGTTAAGCTTCAATTAAAGAAACAATGTATGCATTAGTTAATTAAAGGATAACTCACAGTGGTCACTTTAGTAAATCAATCAACATGATTTTAGTTAAGATTAGTTAACTAAAGTGTTAATAAACCATCCTAGGTCCAAATCCTTGGCCCTATCAAGCGTTGAGAGGGATCAAATCTATTGATCTAGGATTGAAAATGGTTTTAAAGCCATGGTTTTAACATATTCTTTTAAAACCATGGGTTTTTTAGGAGAGCCTTACACATGGTTTTAAAACCATGTGAAAGGCCCTATTAAACCATGTAAAATAAAACCATATGTTGTTTAGACCTTCTAATCCATGTACAATAAAATCATGGGTTGTTTAGGAGGCCTTGTACATTGTTTTAAAACAAAGTGCAAGGCCGATATTTTTTTGCGGATAATAATTTTATTTTTATTTTTATTATTTTGTTCGGTAGGAACATCACAACATCTTCACCATATTGGGTTGTTTTTTCTCTCTGTCATTTTTTTTACAGATAATTAAACTTTTTTATTTGTTGTTTTGTTAGGTAGGAACATTACAACATCTCCCCTATATTGGGTTGTTTTCCTGGCCAACATTTGTTTTGGTGGATAATTAAAAATTTTATTTTTTACTATTTTGTTAGGTAGGAATGTTACAACATCTCCCTTGTACTGGGATCTAGAGTGCATCTCTATGCAAAAAAAGGATTATTTAACTAAAGTGTTTTGCATGACAACACTTTAGTTAAACTAAAAGGAGACACTTAAGTTAAAAGATGGAACTTAAGTTATGACACTTGAGTTCCAAATTTTGCATAATGACACTTCAGCTAGCATCCTAACTAAGTGATCCTACATCCATATAGAAGGAAAGTTCACTATGAATTCAATTAATCATGAATCAATGTCATAGATGAAAGGCATGGTGCATTGACTATGCATGATTGAAGAAATCGAGGTGCACAAAAATTATCCAAGAAGGAAATTCACTATAGTTTGTATGGGAGGATAATTATCCATGTAGTGATTCACTATTAATTGGCATTGGTTTGACATGTTGTTTATTGTATTGAACTCATTGGAAGGATCATCCACTTTATCTCTCTTCTTTATTTCTTTGTATCTACATCGATGGTTTTTTGTGATCTCTTGACTTCCAAAAGTATTGTGATATTGTAAAATACATTCTATGCTATTTATCATAATTATACTCTCAATATTTGCTGGGTTTTTTCATCCTCATTGTTTTGATGGGTTTCCCCAGGGTACATCATGTGTTATGGTTGAATGTGTTAATTTATGTGATTGAATGGTTCATTGTTTCAAGTATTCAATATTTCTGCACCTAAATAATTAAATATCAAAGATAAACCAATTCAACATGGTATCAGAGATCGGGATTGAAGGAGCTAAGATTTGTCCAACCAACTTGAGCCTACATAGATGCTGAGGAGTTGAGAAATATACTTGAAGACTATGGAATCGATCTCAATTATACTGGAAGACCGTCTTAAGGGAACTTTGAATTTCAAAACTTGGAAGGGTAAGGCTCTAAATATAATGGAGGAAGATGGATATGTATCCACTGTGGTGGAGGAGACTGCATCTAATGAAGGGTGCATCAACTTAAAGAAAAACCAAGATAAACCCAAACAACTTATCTATGATTTAGTGAAGGAAAACTTGATGTTTGTGATTACTCCTTTGAAGACCGCAAATGAATGTTTTAGTACATTGACAAACCTATATGAGAAAAAGGCCTCAAGTCAAAAGAGGGCATTGAAGAACAAGCTACGAAACATCAATATGGAGAAGGATGATAAAGTGGCCTCTTTCTTCACCAACATATCTTAGGTAAGAGTTCAAATTTCTAACATTGGAGTTGTGGTGGATGAAGAAGATATTCTTCAAACCACTATTGATGGTATCCATTCCTCATGTGAGACATTCTTGGCTACGATTAATGGCCAAGTGATCCAAAATAAATTTGAGAGGTTATGGCATGACTTCCTTCAAGAGTAAGGGTGAATCCGGAGCAAGACTATGTGCAGTAAAGAAGAAAACCTTGTTCTCATGACAAGGATGAAGAAGGAAGGAAACCCTTGTTTGAAAATATTTTCTCTCATCCAAAGAAGAAGGTGTACAAACATTTTTTTAACAAGTCAAAGGCTATACACTACAATTGCAACAAGACAGGCCATTTCTCTAGGGAGTGCAAAGAAAAGCAAGGAGGAAAAGGAAGGTTTGATGCTTCTACCACTATAGAATACGAAACTACTCAAAAGTGATGATGTATTTGTAACTTCGGAATGTATTCACTTGTATATATTGTATTTCATTGGTCCCGGATGCTCCTATCAGGAGAATCACTTGTATTTCTTTATACCCCGATGTTCCTATCGAGAGAATTACTAAAAGTCATGAGGAAGTCCCCTTCGTTGTAAGTCGGGTAATTAGTACCCTAGTTGTGGTTACTTGATCCTACATAACTGAGTTAGGATTACTTGAGCCTACATAACTGATTCAAATATTAAGTGAATGAAATAATATAAATAGAGAGTGAGCATCTCTATTTGACACACACACACTCACTCAACTGGGGCACATGAGAGAGAGAGGAAGTGCTGGCACAACTGAGAGAGATCAACTGTCGAAAATCATCTTTATGTTTTTGGGTTTAACTTTTTTTATTGGTGCTCATTTTATCTCTTAGGAAGTTGAGGGTTTTTCTCCTTTATGGTTTCCCTGAGGAAAATTCTTTGTGTCTCTTGTCTCTTGTGATTATTATTGTGCATGTTATTCTCTCAGATAAGATCCTAAGATCATATTGCTTAAATGATAAAAATATAACATGGTATCAGAGATAACCTGAGAACAAGACACTTTGCAGCTGCAGAATATAGGGCTTCTTAATTTTTGGGTCTCTCTCCACAATCCATTAGCAAAAGGAGGCTAGGCTAACTCTCCATTGAAGGGCACATCTTTCTGTCGAATCATAATTTGATTCCGAGCATTTGTAGTTTTTGGTACGGGAAATTAGGGATTTTTCAGAAGAGAAATTTTTGAGCAAGCCTGACATAGGATTTCTCTCCTCATCAAAATCAAAGTTTAGAGACCAAGTTTGAATTTTTTGGTTGAGTGAAACTTCGAGAAAGTGAAACCCGGTTTGACCCCAGGCCTAAAAAACCATAAAATGTTAAAACTGGTAGTTTTGATACATTCGCTATATCTTGGGATTGAATAAGTCTCAAAGGTCAAATATAAAATCTTGTTGTACAATGTGTAAAAATATCAGCCTCAAATTCGCTATATTCTGGGAGATATGATTCCTCCAAATCAGGGTTCCAGCCTCTTCTAGGATTCATCCCTAAACATGACACTTAGGGAGAATTGTTGTATCTTGGGATAAAAGGGTCCAAATGAAATTTCATAAGATGTTCCATATGGGGAATGGATTTTAATTTCTATGGTAACAATTTTAGACCCCTAAGGTGAACGAGTGACACGTGGAAGTCCGTACAAGTTCGCTATGTTGAATAGTTCTAAATTAAGTCACCGTTCGAAAACTATCATAATTCCCAATTGGTGAAACCAATTCTGATAAAAACTATGGTGTTAGAAAGAGGATAGATGAGGCTACCTCAATACAAAATTTCAAACACATAGGAGCACTACTTTTAGAGATACCATAGAAATAGTATCAAGAATTTATGCAGAAGAAATTGGAAAACTAGGGCTTCCTGTTCCGGGACTTTCTCTCCACTGTTTTCAGAAAAAGAGTACATTGGATAGCTCACCTTGAAGAGGCCTATATTTCTATCCAATCAAAAGTTTGAAATCCCAAGTTTTGAAAATTATCCAGATCCGGAACCAGGACGGACACCTCAAATAAGTAAGATGTAATCTTTTGCTATTTACATTTGAGGTTCTCATTTCAAAATGAGCTATCACACCATCTTGATGACAAGCTTGGTGAAGCTGAAATTTTTTGAGCATGGAAGTATAGGATTTCACTGGTTCTTGAAGAAAATGAATTGGACACCTACATAAATGGAGAGTTTCTAGTTCCAAAGGGAGATGAGGTTAAAGCCTTACACAAGAAGAACTTGGTCAAGGCCAAGAAGATCATTGATGATTCAATCAAGGATCACCTTATACCATAAGTGTCTTCCCTAAAGACACCTAAAGAGATGTTTGATTCCTTTACCAAGATATTTGAAGGGAAGAACATAAATTAGAAGATGCCTTTGAGAAACCAATTGAAGAATGTAAAGATCCAGAATGCAGAGACCATACAGTCATACTTTACAAGGGTCTCTCAAATCAAAGCAGTGGATGAAGAAGTAGAGAATGCAGAAATTGTGATAACCACCTTGAATGGCCTCCCAGTGTCATGGGATTCATTCATTCAAGGAATGCATGCCAAAATGAAGTGATTACTTTCAGCAGAATCTAGGAAGAGTGCACACAAGAAGAAGCTCGACTCATAATAAGAGAAGAGAAGATGGGAGCAACTGAAGATCAAGTGCTCATGATTCAAAGAAGATCCCTTAAGCGATGAGGAATATGAAGGAATCAACTCTTGAAAAACCTCTTATCCATATTACCATTTGGATAAGAAATTATGTTGTTATGAATGAAGAATATGATGAAGCTGAAGAAGGAGTCTACCCACAAAACAAATAAAGATAAGTATTCAATTGTCATTTCATGATATTGTTTTGTTATGCATTTGTTTATATTCAGTTGATGTGTTATGCATGATAGAATGTTTTCATTAATATGCATGTGATGGGTAATTAACTCATGGTGCTATACAACTCTCCATTGCTACTCATCTAGAATGAAACCTCTTTGCTGACATATTGGATTAGTGCATAATCTCAATGATGTCATGGTAGAGATGGAAGGAATTTAGAAAGTTTCTGTGAGATATGGATGAATGTTGTATTGACTAAAATAGTTGCATGATTATATATTTATGCATATTAATTTTTCATTATGAATATGATTTATGAAATATTTCTAACCATACAACTAATGCATTTTACTTATAGGAAAGATCGTGTACAATTTCCTAAAAGAAAAGAAGGATGAGACTTGTTCCGAAGAACAAGTGACGACAATTCGAGAAATAATCCAAGATGAATAATATGATGATACTTTCAAAGAAAGAAAGAGGTCTCAGACAGAGTGTAGTTATGTGACACTGTTGAGTGACATCATTAATGCAGATCCTTCCAACTATGAAGAAGTAGCCAAGAAGAAAGGGAAGGAGAGTAACAGTTCAAGAAAAATGATGTCTAGGATGCAGTATCAAGACCTAAAGGGAAGTTCATAGTGGATCTACAATATCGAGCATGCAGTAGATGGAAACATCATGGGATACAAGGAAATATTCATAGCATGAGCCTTCTCACATAAAGAAGGCATAGAATACGAAGAGAAATTTGTAGCCACTGTAAGATAAGACACATGATAGGAAGAATCATGTGTGCAAATGAAAGAAGGCCTTGTATGAGCTCAGAAGACACCCATGGGATAACACATACATGAGGAGCTTAAATACCACCTAGAGTGATGAAGATATTAACCTTTACTACAAGGATGAAGATGAAATCCTATAGAGGATGACAAGGTCACATATGGGTGCGAGAAGAACGTTTTCAAGATAGAGGATGTTGGTATCCAATGACCCTAGATGGATACATAGAATATTAGTATTAGAGGAAGCTACTTGTCACTCTAGTACAGAATTTTTCAATACATATAGTACGAAAGGCCGAGGGAGAATGATGCTCCACTTTAGAGGGAGTGACTGATCCTGAGGTTCGACATGGTACGACAAGATGGACATATTACTGATGACTCTAGGATTTACTAAGAGTAAAGCAAATTCCAACCTTTGCTTCAAGGTTGAAGGAGGAATACCAATGATTCTCCTATTATATGTCAATGACTTATTCCTGACAAGGAAAGAGGAACTCATTAGAGATGCAAGAAGGATACTTGCAGTCGAGTTCTAGATAAAGGACTTGGGTATGATGCACTACTTTCTAGGCATGGAGGTGTGGCAAAGTGCGGATGGAATATTCCTTGGACAAGGGAAGTATGCAGTGGAGATCCTAAAGAGGTCTGGGATGATGGACTACAAGGCCATGACCACACCTATGGAATCAAACCTGAAGCTATTGAGTGTTGCTTCATCAGAGTGGGTTGATGCTATGATGTATCGTCAAATGATTTGTTCCTTGATGTACCTGATGAATACGAGACCAGATATTTTCTTTGCTGTGAACACATTGAGCCAGTTCCTAACAGATCCAAGACATGTTCACCTAATTGTTGCAAAGCATATTCTGAGGTACTTGAAGGGTACAGTTGATTATGGGCTCAAGTATGAGGCGAATTAGAAGATTAACCTGGAGGTTTATGTTGATTCATATTGGGAAGGCAGTGCCATTGATAGGAAGAGCACTTTGGGATTCTGCTTTAGTATGGGATCAGGGATGATCTCTTGGTTTAGCGGGAAGAAATCCCGCGTGGCACTGAGTACAGCCGGAGTAGAGTATGTCACAGCTTGTTCGACTAGTTGTGAGGTAGTGTGGCTAAGGAAGCTACTATATGATTTGTTTGATCTCCAGTTGGATGCTACTTGTATACATTGTGACAAATAGAGTTGTGTGAAGTTTTCAGAGAACCCAACGTTCCATGATGAGTCAAAGCATATAGAGATCAAATATCACTGTATCAGGGTATGGTGTAGAGAGGAGCAGTGAAGCTCCAATATTTTGCGACAAACGAGTAGATAGTTGATGTGTTGAACAAGCCATTATCTAGAGTGAATTTTGAGTACTTCAGGGAGAAGCTTGGTGTTCTCTAGATCGAGGTTCCTTCAAAGAGGAAGTGATGAGTCTGTGAGCCTTTTTGACATGGTGGTAGGATGTGTTCCTCCCATGGTCAGATGTAAGTGCATATCCCTTCTAACATGGTTGAGGGATGTGTTCCTCCCATGGTTAGATGTAAGAGCAAAGCCATTCTGACATGGTTGCGAGATGTGTTCCTTCCATGGTCATATGTAAGTGCAGAGCCCTTCTGACATGGTTGCGTGATGTGTTCCTCCCATGGTCAGATGTAAGTGTAGAGCCCTTCTGACATGGTTGCGGGATGTGTTCCTCCCATGGTCAGATGTAAGTGCAGAGCCCTTCTGACATGGTTGCGGGATGTGTTCCTACCATGGTCAGATGTAAGTGTAGAGTCCTTCTGACATGGTTGTGGGATGTGTTCCTCCCATGGTTATATGTAAGTGTAGAGCCCTTCTGACATGGTTGCGGGATGTGTTCCTCCCATGGTTAGATATAAGTACTAGACCATTCTGACATGGTTGCGGGATGTGTTCCTCCCATGGTCAGATATAAGCACTAATCCTTTCCAACATGGTTGCAGGATGTGGTCCTCCCATGGTTGGATATAAGTGCTGAGCATTTTCGATATGGTTTTGGGATGTGTTCCTCCCATGATCGGATATAAGTGTTGGGCCATTCTGACATGGTTGCGGGATGTGTTCCTCCCATGGTCAGATGTGAGTGTTGGGCCTTTTTGACATGGTTGTGGGATGTGTTCCTCCCATGGTCAGATATAAGTGCTGAAGAAGATGAAGACCTATGTGAAGGCTAGGCCTACAACTAGCATGAAAAATGGATGGATATGTAGAACTTCCTGTGACAAGTATAATTGAGAGATAGCACCAATTGATCGAGATAGAGGAGTAGTAATGATGATGATCCATCTTTGATGATGATCCATCTTTAATGATGATCCAGTGATGATCCAACTTTGATGATGATCCAGTGATGATATAGCTTTGATGATGATCCAATGATGATCCATATTTGATGATGATCCAATAATGATCTAGCTTTGATGATTATCCAATGATGATCCAGCTTTGATGATGATCCAGAGAAGAAGACTTGTGATGATGAATTGTGTTAATAGAATATCTTCCTAGTTAAGAGGGAATGTTGATGTATTTGTAACTTCATAATGTATTCAATTTTATATATTGTATTTCATTGGTCTTTGATTCTCCTATCAGGAGAATCACTTGTATTTCTTTATACCTCGATGTTCCTATCAGGAGAATTACTAAAAGTCACGAGGAAGTCCCCTTCGTTGTAATTCGGGTCATTAGTACCCTAGTTGTGGTTACTCGAGCCTACATAACTGAGTTAGGATTAGTCGATCCTACATAACTGAGTCAAATATTAAGTGAACAAAAGAATATAAATAGAGAGTGAGCATCTCTATTTGACACACACACACTCACTCAACTGGGGCACATGAGAGAGAGAGGAAGTGCTCACACAAGTGAGAGAGATCAGCTATCGGAGATCATCTTTATGTTTCCAGTTTTACTTTTGCTATTCGTGCTCATTCTATCTCTTAGGAAGTTGTGGGGTTTTCTCCTTAGGATTAAGAAAACCCCCAGGGATTTGTATTCGAGGATTGACAACTATCTTCAGAGAATGGGATTCTCCAAGAGAAAAGATAATCCAAACATGTACTCCAATTAATAGTGAATAACCAACCATTGATATTGGTTCCATATGTGGATGATTTGTTCCTTACTATAGAGGATCATCTGGTTGATTGGTGCAAGAGCGATCTCACTTCTAAGATCGAGATGGAGGACTTAGGTCTTATGCACTACTTTCTTGGTCTTGATATTTGGAAAAGAAAAGATGATATATTTTTGTCTCAAGGGAAGTACATTGTTGACATATTGTGCAAGTTTGGAATGATGAATTGCAAATCCATGTCTACATCGATGTTTTCCAATTTGAGGAAACTACATGAGACTAATACTAAATCGGATCCAGTGGACCCCACTTTGTATAGACAACTTATTGGTTCATTGATATACCTGATACACTCGAGACCTGACATATCTTATCCTATAAGTATTTAGAGTCACTTTAGGTATGATCCGAGACACAGACATTAGGTTGCTACTAAGATTGTGATTAGGTAACTTCAAGGTACAATTTCTTATGGACTCAAATATGCCTTCAGTGAAGGAGTGATGCTATTTGGATATGTTGACTCAGATTGGGGCGGTAGCATCATGGATAGAAATAGTACATCTTTCTACTATTATAGATTGGGTTCAAATATGATCTCTTCGTACAACAAGAAGCAGGGATTCGTAGACCAAAGCACTATAGAAGAATATAATGCATTTCGGCTAGTATTGATTGTCAATAAGTAGTGTGGCTTCGGAAGCTACTTGTCAAGTTGTTCAGTGAGAAGATTTAACCTACAGTCATTCATTGTGACAATCAAATATGTATCAATATTTGGAAAAACCATGTGTTTCATGACAAGTTGAAACACATTGAAATGAATTATCACTTCATCTGAGATATGGTCCAGAAAAGTGCAACAAAACTTCAGTACATTGTTACTAATGAGTAGATTGTAGATGTGTTTACAAATCCTATGTTAGTGACGAAGTTCAGGTACTTCTAAGAGAATCTTGGTATGGTAGAGAATGCCTCCCTCACTGAGAGTGAGTGTTAAAGATACACCATCATGATTCATTCTCCAAGCCAACCTCATGCAACTAGGATTGGGCCTCATGTGTTCAGGAAGGAATCCTAAGTTGGACTTAGGTACTTGGAGAAGAATTCTTGGGTTGGAATCAAGAATGACTAAGACTTCCATATAAATTTTATTCCTCGTGTGTTTAGGTGAATGCTTTGATTTGTCAAAGTGATGATGTTGTGAATCTTGTTAGATAAGGATCTAGACTTATCTGTCAAGTCAGATTGTCATGTGTTGAGGTGGACCTCCTATACAGAGTAATAATTTTCACGTTGAAGCATTTAATGTTGTGTGATGTATTGCTAACCATGTTCACTAGTTTCTATTAAGTATCCTTTATATATTTTCCACCTCTAGAGTGAATTACTTTAACATATGATCATTTGGTTCGAAGTAATATAATATGATCAGAACATCTAAAAAATTATTCTTAGTATAATAAGATATAATAGATAATTAAAGTTAGCACATATTGACCATGCAGTAAAACATAAGATATAAATATAAATGCATAGAGAACAAGAGAATTTGAATCGCACATGAGATGACGTCAGTTGACTGAGATGAACTCGAATTATTAAAGCTTCAGTTAATGTAACAATGTATGCCTCAGTTAAATATTGTTAAGATTTAGTTAAAGCAACAATGGATGCATTAGTTAATTAAAGGAGAACTCACAGTGGTCACTTTAGTAAATCGATCAACATGGTTTTGTTAATATTAGTTAACTAAATTGGCAATTAAAAAAGGGATTAGTTTACTAAAGTGTTTTTCATGAAGACACTTTAGTTAAACTAAAATACGACACTTAAGTTAAAAGATAACAATTGAGTTCCAAATATTGCAATGAAGGATGCACAATGGGTACATGCAAATTAAGAAGTCAATGAGAATGATGAATTAGCTTCCATTGATGAGAAACACCAAGATGTGAATGCTCTCCAAGAAAAGATGAAATATATTCATATTTTTTCTGACAAATTTTTTTAGTGTGCAGGTAAAGATGGAAACTAGAAAAATCATGTTGAAATAGAAGAAGAAGACTTGCACTATGTTCCAAAAGCTGAAGAAGACTCTAAAGAACAACTACTTAGAATCAATATCCATAAGACAAAGAAGAAGAAGTCCAAGTACACTTTAAGGAAGAAAGTGAAGCTAAAGTTTTTGAATAAAATGTAAGCCTAGCTGAGACATAGACTGGTAGGCATCTTTTTTCATTCATAGTGTTGAAGTATTGTCCTAGTTGAGATTAAGGGGGTGTGTTAAGAATTGTAATCTCAACAGACCACTATCAATAGTGCATTAATTATTTTGTTAGTTGAGTAGTTGAGTTGGTCACATTACGTAGAATTAGTGACCCATGGTATTTACCTATGGCTTTGTTGTTATGTAGTCTTATAAATACTGTTGCTTAATATTGAGAAGGAAATTCAATTGCTCAGGTGATATTTATGCCCATTCTATGTTCTACCATTTTATGCTTCTCTTTTAGTCTTGTGTTAATCTTTAACAAAATTCACATTTTTATAGGTATTAAAAATTCAATTTTGGGGTGATAAGACGAGGAATTAGTTTTTTCCTCAATAAGAATGGGATTTAGTATACAATAGTTATGCAGTGCCAATAGATCAAGAAACCTTCAAGGATTTGAGAAATTCTCAAGAAGTTTAACTTAGAGAAAATAGGAAGAAGGATTATAAGGCCACTTGTCTCATTCAACAAGCCTTAGATGAGAGTATCTTTCCTAGGATTATAGAAGCAACTTAATCATCAAAGGATCCCTTGGATATTCTCGAAACTAGTTATTAGGGTACAAACAAACTAAAAATAATGATGATGCAAACACTTAAAAGGAGTGAGAACTTGCAAATGAAGGATTCAAAGATAGTAGATCAGTTTATGACTCAATTAATGAACATTGTGAATTAACTTAAAACTCATGGTGAAGAGTTATCCCACCAAAAAAAAATGTTGAAAATTTCTTAGGAGCCTACCCATCAAATTTGATGCAATTGTAGTGACTATCGAAGAGTTTGAGGACTTTACACAACTATCAATAGATGAGTTGTTGGGATGCTTTTTATCTCATGAATCGAGGATGAACATGAATAATGATTCATTGGAGAATGATTTTGTGTATCATGCTTATGTTTGCAGAGGGGGAGGAAGATCGAGCGCTAGTGGAAAGGACAAGAATAACATATGCAATATTCATAGAGATGGAAAGTAGATTTAAAAACATGGATAAATTATACTTCAAAATATTCATAGTTTAACAGGGAGCAATGGATATCATAAACAATCTCATAGGTATGACAAATTATAAATAAATCAATTCTTTTAATGCAAAAGTAGGTAAATATTAGTAAGTAGAATGCAATTTTTACAAAAGTACTCTTTAGAAAATGTTTATTACATGTCATGTAGCACAAGAAATAATTAGTGACATTTGGTTTTTAGACAAGGTTGTAGCAACCACACGATATGTCATAGATTTTTTTTTCCAAGATAACTCTTGAAAGATGAACTCAAGTTAGGAAATTACAATATAGTCAATGTAAGTGGTAAAGGAACTATTAATGTTCTTACCAAACAACATGAAAGAAGATTTATTCTAGATATATATTTTGCTCCAAGTTTGAAACATAATGTTATAATTATTGGTTAGTTTTCTCAAAAGGATATGGAGTATTTTTAAAGGATATCATATGCACTATTTTGGATAAACCTCTTAGTAAAAGGATGATTGCTAAGGTACAATGGACAAATAATAGGATGTATGGACCCTTAGAATGAAGAGTGACATCATGTACCAAAAAATTACATGTTTAGATGAGTCATGGCTTTGCCATTTAATATTTTGTCATATTCACTTTGGTGCACGAAAGTTATTACTGAAGAAACAAATGGTCAAAGGATTTTCATTCATTCATGAACCAAACAACCCAAACAACTCATGTGAGAGACACATTTTAGCAAACCAACATAGGGACAAATTTCTTACCAGAGTGTCTTATAGGGAAAATGCACCATTGGAACTACTCCGCACACACACACACACACACACACACACACACACACACATATGGACCAATGCAAACTCCCACATTTGGTGGAAGTTGTTATTTATTAACATTCATAAATTATTTTAGTAGAAAGACATGGGTTTATTTCATAAGGAAGAAGTAATAAATTTTTGGAAAGTTCAAAGAGTTCAAAGCAGAGGATGAAAAATAAATTGGCCAATACTGTTATACACCATATTGGCACCTCTCCGTCCGAGTGCCAACATTCCTCATGTTGGCACACAAAAGGACATCTATGGATTGAGGTTTGCCCAGAATACTATAGCTTGGCTTATCATGAAATACATTCTGCCTCTATCCAGCTAATTACCTTGCCATTTTTGACATGTTAGGATGTATTCGCGACTATCCTTCTATACAACTCATGAGTCATTTGCGAGTCTCCTTTGTAGCAAGTCGTGAATATATGTATTCGTGGGTTGCCCTTATACATAGTAGTGAATCATTCACGGGTTGCTCTACTGCATACCCACGAATGTGCCTCTTAGCATTTAAACATAAAAACTCGCGTTAAGTAGAGATTAGTTAAGTTATTTAACTTAATTTCCTTAACTGATGTAACTTCTTCAACCTGCGAAACTACCTTATTTTACCCATATAAATAGAGGTAGGAAAGGCCATGAAGAGGACTTGGAATTTATGCATTGTTATGCTCGAGGAATCGGGACTCTTTTTGCCCACACCTTTGCCCTGGAGGTCTTCCCCTTGTGTTGCAGAGCTTGGAGGCTGAGTTCTTTGGAGAAGAGAAGCAGCAGAACTAGATCAAGGTTTCGTGAGGTGCCAAACTTGAAGAGAAGGTATACTTGTACTTGTTTTCAAGATTAATAAAGATGTGATGTCCTTCTTCTTCCCAAATCATTGTTCAATGTGTGATTGAATCTCTGTTTATGATCATATTATAATGTTATTCAGATCATTGTTTCATATTCATTTGATTATCATTGTCTTATATGTGGTCATAATGGTTTGAGGAAGGTATAACTTGTTTTGCAGGTCTCTTGGAGTGAGAGGAGCAAGAAGAGGATTGAAGAGAAAGCTTAGACCAGCCTTCAGTGAGTCAGGTGTGGACCTTTCTCATCTCTTATCTTGCTTATATATGCTTGCTGAACTTTGTGCATCTCTCTTTCAACCCCAGTACGTTGATGGCCTCTGAAACCCTAGCCATAGGAAACTTTCCTTTACAACAGAACTGGCGACTCCGCTGGGGATAGCCTTGTCTTTTTGGGGTTTCTCTTGATTCTTTTCAATTTTTGCATTGTTTCAAGTCCTTTTTTCCACTTAGGAACACCTTTCCAATCTGATTACACACTTTCCTTGCCTTTTTTGGGTAGTTTTTGACCTTTTTTGGGATTTTTCTACCTATTCACAAGTTGTTGTTGTACACAGTCACGAATACAGTCTTGTATTCGCGGGTTGCTTCACTGAACAGTCGCGATTCATTCGCAACCTGCCCTTATAGACAGTCGTGAATACTCTAGGAAGTGGGGATTTTTAAAGTTAAAGTTTGTTTGGTATTTTCTTTGGGTAATCCTTGTTTCTGAGTGGATTTTATTTATAAATGTTGTTTGGCCTGTCTGGGTGCCTCTGTTGATCACAGTTTGTGCTTTTTCGGAAGCCCTTTGAGCCTTTTTGCTTGGATTGTTTACTGTCTGCATGCTGAAGTATTTTGGCCGGTTTGGGTTGTAGGTTAAAGTGTCTTTGTTCAGACCTGTGTTCAGGATCTTGGGCTCTGTTTTTTCAGTCTGTCTTCTAACAGTGGTTGATTCTCACTTTCCTTTGTAATCCTGCAGTGATTCTTGTCATTGCTTGCACCCAAGCTAGGGTTCCTAGCCTTCCTTAGTTGGTTGTCTTTTGGTTCTGCTAGCCTGTGTGTTTCAGTTCTTTACTTTTATACAGTTTATTTGATTCAAGTTCGCTCAAGTCTAGTGTATCTTAGGTGCATGCCAGAGTTTTATCCTTTTATAGCATTTGGTTTGTTCTTTGCTCTTCCCCCTTGCCTCCTTTGCTTGGTATGATTTTTGGCTTATGTTTTTGGTCAGCCTCTGTTCTTGACTTTGGTTTGATTTTTAGAAGTTTTTTGGTGTTGGTTTCCTTCTTCTTTTGTTGGTTAACTTCACCTTGCCAAAATAGTAGACTTGTCTTTTATACAAGCCTTCCTTTCCCAGTAGGGTTTATACTGACTTTAGAGCACTCTAGAGTTTGTTTGGTGGTTGTTTAGCAGAGTTCCTTTTGCTTTGTTCTTGTTATCTGCATGCTTTTGCTTTGTAGGTAGTTTTTCTTTTGCCTTTATAAAAAGAAAATTAAAAAGAACGTTTACTTGTTTGTGCTGCTTGCCCCCCCCACCTCTTTCTTTGGCTTGACCTTGTTGTACAACGTACTGAGCAGCCTTTGTTTGTAGGTTTATATTGATACTTGGGACTTGTTGACCTTTGTTTATGTCAGTCTTATTGCTCAGTCTCTTCATTCCAAAGTTGTTGGCTTGTCTATATTTGTGAGCCTTCCTTTCAAGAGAGGTTTATATTCAACTTTAGGGAGACCTAGGGTTTGTTTTTGGGGTGTAGAGTGGTTGTCTATTTTCTTTGCTTTCAGTATTTGCTTGCATTAGTTGATAGGCTGATTTTTTCTTTTGTATTTATAAAAGAAAAATACAAAAACACATGTTTTCTTTATATGCATGTAGATTAGGTTTTTAGTCTAGATTTCATAGCATATCGTTGTTTTTGGAAAAATATAAAAAAATATTTGATCTTTTTTGGCTTTCAAGTTTTCTATTTGAAAAAGAAATATAAAGAGAATTGCTATTTGCTTTTTTGCATTTCATTTCTCTTTGCTTAGTCATTTTGTTTCATTTTTTGAGTCAAAACACCACATCAGTTTCATGCCATTTACCCTCTGAGTAAGAAACAACCCTTAAAATAAACGATATAATTTAAAATTTACTAGTAAGTTTTGTTTTTTAGGGGCATTTCACCTACTAGCTTAGGCTAGACTTGTGGGCTAGCCTAGTGTAAACTTCCCACAAGTTATAAAACTCAGACGTAGTGGACCTATCACTAGGTAAATCCTTTTCTACATTGATTGCATCTGGGAAGCTCCTCTCAAACGGGAGTTAAGCACGAGGCCGCGTGGAGGCTTGGACAAAGGAGATAACCCTCCGAATCCTTGTCAAAATGTAATCCAAGACTTTTATGCATCTGGAGATTCTCTCCTAGACAGAGTTTCGGGCTCAGCTACCCTATCTATGCGTACGAGTTCAGCTGACGACTGTCCCCCTAGACTGTCAATTTAGTTAAGGTAGCCTCTAGTCTCTTTGACATCTAGGATTCATACACAGGTACACCAGAAGGTTATTTCTGGTTGACCTTGGATGGGCTTGGAAGGTAACCCTTGTGGAAAGTGTAGGAGGGTGGTGGGTGATTCCTCCGCTTGTGCCTGAGAACCACCTCAAGGACGCCAAGCAACTGTCTATCAGCTTTCTTATGGAAAGTACATCTTGTACCTGTTTGTCTGTTTGGGCTTTAGGAATTTTTAGTGAGTGCTGTGTGGTTTGTCTGTACTTAGTGGGCCTTTAGGTGTCTACTTTGTAATTTTGGTTGACCATCAACCTCAGAATTTGTCTCTTGTTTTGAATCTATGGCTAACACCCCTTTGAACACCAACCAAGAGATCCCCATGCTGGGAACTCCTTGTAATATTCCTCTCACGGGGAATGTTGGTGTTCCCTTAATGGCCACCTTGAATCTTCCGGGATTCACCCTAGGGCTACCGGTGTGTTTGTTTTCCACTCCAACTGTCCTGAATGCTCTTAATGCTTCTCAAGTAAGCACCTTATATCAAGGGCATCAAAACACTGTCTCCCCTTCACCTGTAGTTAGTTCTCCTCCTCCTTCTACCTCATGCGATGAAAGTACTGATACTAGTAACCGACAGTCTAAAAGGAGTAAAAGAAGGAGGAATAGGAAGAAAGCACATAAGCAAGGGGGCACCCATTCAACCTCTGGAAGTCAAGTTGAACCTCACCACCCAGCCTCGGTTGTTCAGGCTAGGGCACACATCCAACCTCTGCAGGTCATGTTGGATCTAGTCACTCAATCTCTGGTGTTCACGTTGAGTGCACCCGTTCAACCTCTGGTTTTCAAGTTGAACCATCCTATCCAACCTCTGTTGTTCATGTTGGAGCTATCCATCCAGCCTCTGGTGATCAAGATGGTGGGATCCTTCCAACCTTTTCAGGTCATGTTGGATCCTGTCACTCAACCTCTGGTGTTCAAGTTGAGTGCATCCGTTCAACCGCTGGTTTTCAAGTTGAACCTTCCCATCCAACCTCTGTTGTTCAAGTTGGATCCATCCATCCATCCTCTAGTGTTCATGCTGGTGGGATCCTTCCAACCTTTCCAGTTCATGTCGGTTCCTGTCACTCAGCCTTTGGTGTTCACGCTGAGTGCACTCGTTCAACCTTTGGTGTTCAAGTTGAACCTCCCCATCCAACCTCTATTGTTCAAGTTGGATCCGTTCACCCAGCCTCTGTTGCTCACGCTAGGGGCACACACTCAACTGCTGTAAATCATGTTGATCCTAACCATTCAACCTCTATTGTTCATGTTAATGGTGCCCATCCAACCTCTACAAGTCACGTTGGACCCAGTCTCTCAGCCTCTGCCAGGCACGCTGGGGGAAGTCTCTCAGCCTCTGTGCTTCACGCTGGAGACAATTCATCAACCACTGTGAGCCATGTTGACACTGTTGACAAGTCTACCCGTTCAAAACACAAGCTCAAGTTTCCTTGTAAGATTTGTGAAGGAGACCACCTTACTTATAAATGCCCTTCTATTACGGAAGTGCAAAGAGTTTGGATTCATGGTCATCCCGTTTTTGAACATTATGGAGTCTCTCAACAACCAGCCTCTCTTAGTGAGGTTGGACCCAGTCACCCAGCCTCTGTTGTTCATGCTATGGGCAAACTCTCATCCTCTGCAGGTCATGTTGAGAGCAAACAGTCAGCCACTGCTAGTCATGCTGATACCGTTGAGAAAACTGGTCGTTCGAAGCATCATCTTTAGTTCCCTTGTGTGCTATGCAAGGGAGATCATCTTACTCATCTGTGCCCTGCTATTCCAAAGGTGCGAAGAGTGTGGTCCAAGACTCATGGATTTCATTCTTCTGAACACCATATAGTTTCTCAACATCCTACTCAACCTTTGGTTGATCAAGTGGTCGAACAAATCTTAGATTTGGTCGATCCCACTCTTCTTTTGGAGAGTACTCCTCATGTGATTGAACCAATGTCATCTTTGGTCAATCCCACTCTCCCTTCGAAGAGTGACTTTCACCAAGCGGTTGAATCAATCCCAGTATCGATCAATCCCACTCTTCCTTTGGAGAGTGAAGTGTATACTAGTCACATTTTCTTCACTGCCAGTTCATATCTTACTGAACAAGGGGGCACTGAACTTGTTTCAGATCAATCCCCACCAAGCTCTCGGATTGCTTCCTTTGATTGGGATAGCCTAGTTGAGCCGCACTTTCCTTCCCATGCACCTTTCCAGATAAAGGTCAAAGTTGAACCCTATACAATTGCTCGTTGCATTGTTGATGAAGGAGCCTCAGTTAGTATTTTGTCTGCTCGTGCTTGGCAAGGTATGGGATCTCCCAACCTTGTGTCGACTGCTAGTCAGTTACTGGCATTTGATATAAGAACTTGTATATCCTTGGGAATTCTTGCTCAAACACCTGTTACTTTGGGTGGGAAGACCATCTTAGTTGACTTCATGGTAATAGAAGACCCCTTGGATTTTAATATGCTCCTTGGACGTGATTATGTCTATGCCATGCAAGCTGTGGTGTCAACATTCTTTCGTGTGATGTACTTTAATCATGGCGAAGAAATTGTCACTATAGATCAGTTGGATTTTCTTGATCCGTCTCCTGACCCAACTAGCGACCAAGTCTTTCCTTTATTGATTCCCAGTGTTTCTGTAGACACTACCCCGCCACAAGTGAACTATGTGGCTTCTTGTCCTTTGTGTTCAATTGCTACTGAGAGGCAGCCTCTGTTTTCATGCTTACCTTCTCGGGACTTTGTCCCAGCAGTTGATCGGGTGAGTCATCCTATACAGATTGTAGAGCCTTCTCTCCACTCTGTCCATCCATTTGAAAGTTCATATATGTGTCCTATCTCGGATGATTTCCTCCCTTCGGATGAAGTCTTCCTGGAGTCTTTGATACAGTCTGACCTTCTTTTTCAGTTGTGATTAAGTATAACCCTGATTTGCTTAGTAATCCTTCCCTTTTTCTTATGTTGGTTTTTGTTGAGTCTTTTGATTCTTCATTTGAAAAGCAAGTCAGTGATCCTGGTGAGTTTGATTTTTTCTTATGAATTTCTCAGCTCCTGTGTTTTTGAGTTTGTTCCTGCAGACTCTATCTACCTCTCCATCCGAGTGCCAACATTCCTCATGTTGGCACACAAAAGGACATCTATGGATTGAGGTTTGCCTAGAACACTATAGCTTGGCTTATCATGAAATACATTCTGCCTCTATCCAGCTAATTACCTTGCCATTTTTGACATGTTAGGATGTATTCACGACTATCCTTCTATACAACTCGCGAGTCATTCACGAGTCTCCTTTGTAGCAAGTTGCGAATCTATGTATTCACGGGTTTCCCTTATACATAGTCGTGAATCATTCGCGGGTTGCTCTACTGCATACCCACGAATGTGCCTCTTAGCATTTAAACATAAAAACTCGCGTTAAGTAGAGATTAGTTAAGTTATTTAACTTAATTTCCTTAACTGCTGTAACTTCTTCAACCTGCGAAACTACCTTATTTAACCCATATAAATAGAGGTAGGAAAGGCCATGAAGAGGACTTGGAATTTATGCATTGTTATGCTGGAGGAATCGGGACTCTCTTTTCCCACACCTTTGCCTTGGAGGTCTTCCCCTTGTGTTGCAGAGCTTGGAGGCTGAGTTCTTTGGAGAAGAGAAGCAGCAGAACTAGATCAAGGTTTCGTGAGGTGCCAAACTTGAAGAGAAGGTATACTTGTACTTGTTTTCAAGATTAATAAAGATGTGATGTCCTTCTTCTTCCCAAATCATTGTTCAATGTGTGATTGAATCTCTGTTTATGATCATATTATAATGTTATTCAGATATTGTTTCATATTCATTTGATTATCATTGTCTTATATGTGGTCATAATGGTTTGAGGAAGGTATAACTTGTTTTGCAGGTCTCTTGGAGCGAGAGGAGCAAAAAGAGGATTGAAGAGAAAGCTTAGACCAGCCTTCAGTGAGTCAGGTGTGGACCTTTCTCATCTCTTATCTCGATTATATATGCTTGCTGAACTTTGTGCATCTCTCTTTCAACCCCAATACGTTGATGGCCTCTTAAACCCTAGCCATAGGACACTTTCCTTTACAACAAATACATCAAATTACTAAGGTTTGATAGAGGTGGAGAATAGGACTCAATAGAATTTTGCATGTATCATGGAATTAAAATACATTTAACTACATATGCATGGTATAGCTGAATGAAAGAGAAAGACTATTGTGTACATGGCTAGAAATATTCTAAAAGAATATAT
>LPNX010423754.1:0-23166 GCA_001517045.1 Pseudotsuga menziesii
AAGCATGCCAAGTGTGGAAGAGATACTCCAATTTTGAACTCCCTCCAAGAAATCCTCAAAAAGTGTGCCAAGAGTCCTCCAAAGATGGATGCTATCTCCTAAATGACAGCATTCTGAGCACCTGTCATGCTGTCCAGAATGTGAGGATACAGAATTGTAAAGATAAAAGAGATCTCCATATTTAACTGCATTGGTAGTTGAAAATTCTAGGCTACATATGCAATCTTAGCTGAAAGTAAGGCCAGCACTCTACATTTACAGTACTCATTTAAACCTGTTAAAGCTTATGTATGGTTGAGAATCAGTATCATGTCATTTGTGTGAGGATGGCATCAGAAAGCAACCATTTTCACTCAATTTCCACCATGGATTTTCATTTATAGACTGGATGAGTTTGATTCCAAATGAAGAAACAAAGACCACATTTACCTCCCTGTAGAATTTCATTTCCCGACTGCATTTCCATTCAAAGTAGTCATTTCTTTGGCAATCAAATTGATTCCACGTACCCAAAGCTCTAAATTTGCGGCACTTCCAGCTTCAAAATGAACCTCTCTTCCCTTAACAGTGACAATTCTAAATATCGTTGGTTTATCTACATCACCTTTGTAATGATTTTTGCGGAATGTAACACTTGGTCCCACCCCTGCTTCTTTGCAAATAACATTTCTTCTACTAGATTTGCCCCATGTTACCAATCCCGATTTAAGCATTCGAACCATCTTCATATGAGGAGCACCTTTACCTTGCCTAGTGTGCTTGCAGATTTGTTCACCAGCAAAAACGATATTCCATGCAAGATGATCCAATATGACACCTTCAGCAACTCTTGACAGGTTATTTCTCCTAGCAAGTGCCAAAGCCGTCTCACCTCTATGATTTACTAGACAACAGTCAAATCCTCTGAGAAGTAGGATTTTACAAGCATCTGCATGGCCCTCCCTTGCAGCAAGCATCAGAGGAGTGTAACCATCCTCATCAAGGGCATTGACTGCACAATCTACTGAAACCACATAGGTAGTGGCATCTTTTCAAGGCTAAAACTGCTGAAAGGTGGTAAGATTTCCTCACAAGGAAGTGGGAATAATCTAAGCCAAAATGTCAATAGAAAATCAAGTTGCACATTATCAAGATAGATGTAAGAAAGCTGTCATGTGGAAATCAGGTGCCCTTTCATACCCTAAACAAGTGCCCTTTCTCATATGAATTGCCATGGAATTGAGGTACTGACCTGATTCTAGCATAACCAGCTCAGTTGGCTTGACTCCTTATCCTTCAACATCCTTTTACCTGGTGCTAACTGTTATTATTTTGTTGGAGGTGTCTTCCTGTCCTTCTACACCTTTCCAATTGTCCGAAGGAATTTTTAATTTCTCTGGTTTCTTTAGGATTAGCCAGACGCAGTTCTAAGGTCATTTTGCATAAGTTCTTTCCAAGTTGATCTGTTCTAACTTCATTTCTGACCAAATCCCCTATCCTGTAAAAGAGGGTTTCTGCTTGTATCTACATGCAGTATCCTAGAAAATTTTAAAATTTAATTATGCTGTCAATTCAGTTCACAGAAAGTAAATTTTTAGATATGAATCACAATGGAGATAGATACTATTAGCACAGATGATCAAGATTGGTATGTTCTTCATTCTTCAGGTACATGCAAGATACAAATTTCACCATCATTTGGACAAGAAATATAAGATTATGTGATGTACAGGCTATTATCTCTTAGTTTAATACAATTGACATGAACATTCTGATTTGGGGACTGGGAAATAATTTTTCTGGATTAGAAACCAGTTGAATTTGATGAATCATGTCTAAAATCAGTTGCACACTACGATTTGAAGCCTTTATCTTATTCCCAACTTGCAAGGAGTATTCATGAACTTGCTGCAGCAGCTGATCAAGTTAGTGTTTGCAGTTTCCCTTCTCTTTGTGCTTTTGATCTGTAATCTATTCTTGGCATTTTAGTTTTTATTGGCTGTATTTAACATTCTTACAATAATTTTACAAAAAATCTCCCAAAAGCAGCTAGTACATGAAGTATTTCCCAAACTTGCTATGTATAACTCAGTTGATCCTTCATTGGCTCCATCTCTACTGATGGTATGTAATTGTTCACTATTTATCTGTTTGCATATTCCTGAACCTTTGCTTGTAATATGTAAATCCCACAAGCTTAATTGACTTTTTGTTTTCAATTTGTATATGCTATGTGACTTGAAATTGCCTTGCATTTTTTACCATATTTCAAGTGATAATCTTTTTAGCTTTTTAATTAGCAGAGAGGATAATGTAGTGATTTTGAGCTTTCCTTCTAAACAATTTCTAATGTCATATGCATAAAAATGTGATGCCAGATGTTCATTTGGATAGTAAAATTCTTATAATAGACATGTCATTTATATACTTCTGCTCTTATGATGGGTGTTACATCTGTAAATATGCAGCTTCATCAACAATGTGAAGACAAAAGTGTTTTGCGCTATATATACTACTACTTAGCCAGGATTTTGTCAGATAATGGTTCTCAAGGTTTAAGTGCTGGTGGTGGAATACCCACAGCTAATTGGGATGCTGCTGCTGACCTGGATGCTGCAGGAGGGGTGACAAGGACAGATGTGGTACCTCGAATTATTCAACAGCTGAGTGCATAAGCATCAAATGCTGATGTGGAAGGTATGCTTGTCCTTTCATGAAGTGGGATAAAGTACATTTCAACTTGGTTATCTATGCATTTCATACCTTGAAGATGATTGCAGTTTAGTCAGAGTTGTTGGAAGAATGAAGGAGAACCATGTAGAGTCTAGTTAGTTTCTTCAGTTTTGCTTAGGATATTTCTCTAGTGAAGGTGTTTGACATAGTAGTTTCTCATTGTCCTCTCTGGTAACTGCTGCTGATGTTTATGCCATATGTCAATACCCAGTGAATAACTTTGGATTATATAAGAAACTTTTACGTTTTCTAGAATCCTTTGAATTCTCTAGAATCTACTACTTTGAGACTGTATTTATAGTAGGATCCCTGTGATATGTGGGGTTTTCTTCTTATTCTTTTAGCTTGAGTTTCTCTTTACTATTCTTTGGCTATGACTTATGCACTCTCCTATAGCTCATTTTGGCAGGTTTTACTTTCCAGCCCCATTGACCTAGTTTGGTCATTTGTAGACATCAATATAATTGGATTTGATTTGATTTTCTTACAAAAATATCCTATAAAAATGCTCTTTAATCCACTTTAGAAGAAACATATCTACTGATAGATCATTATGGATATCAATGAGGGCTATTACAATGGATGGATGAACCATACTTTATGGCTTCAATTTTTTAACAGGACAGTCACATGTTTCAGATGTCTAAGCTTGCAAGAGTTTACAATTGTTGAAAGTGTAATGGCCTAGGTCTTACAACAAAGTGGAAGAATGAAAGAGAGCGAGAATTTCTCCTTGAATGTTGTTCCTCTTTACATTACTCTTGTTACAACTCAAACTAGAATGTGTTCCTCTTTGCACTACTCCAAAACATAGTTTCAAAAGTAGTGCTCCCAAAGAAAAGTGGTCCAATGAGTGATGAAGGAATCCTAGATCACACCGTAGGTCTCCTCATAGACCAAATGACCTCAAAATGTGCATAGATCACCTCAAAGAGTGAATGCTAAGCCAAAGAAAGCATGCCAAGTGTGGAAGAGATACTCCAATTTTGAACTCCCTCCAAGAAATCCTCAAAAAGTGTGTCAAGAGTCCTCCAAAGCTAGATGCTATCTCCTAAATGACTACTTTCATAAATACTAGATACTGGTAAGTTGTAATATTAATAATTATGTAGTTTGTAGATTGATATCTATCATAAATTTGTTTGAATATCATCATTGTCAAGCAATAACAAATTCTTAAAGGGTGCTAGCTCAATGGTAGAGCGCCTGCCTAATTATAGGCAGGAGGTTGGTGGTTCGATTCCTCCATGCCCTATAATAAATTTGTGACTACAAAAATGACTAAATTCACATATATACGACTATTAGTAGCTAATTTCTCGTATCTTAGTCGTATTTAGCTTAGTCATTAATATGTTAACATCTAGTAGTTTATTTAGTCGTATATTTGGTCATTAATGGTTTCAATCAGTGACTAAATCAGCGACTAAATCAATGATTAACTTAGTGACTAAATCAATGACTAAATCATTAACTATCAATGACTAAAACAATGAATAAATCATTGACTATCAATGACTAAAGCATTGTCTATCAATGACTAAATCATTGTCTATCAATGATCAAATCAATGACTAAATCAATGACTAAATCAGTGACTACTAAGTCAAGCTATTAATGACTAGTGAAATACGACTAGCTATAAGATAGTGGTAATTTGCTACTATTAGTCACCGACTCAAAAATAGTCGTTTATAGCCTAATTTTAGTCATTTTTTTAGTCATTAATTTCTCATTTTCTACTAGTGCCAACATCATACTTCTTTTCTGGATTCATACCTACCAAGCAACCATCACATACTCCATTGGAAGTTTGGATGGAGGGAAAACCTTCAACCATTTTATCATTGTGGAGTTGCTGCAGATATTTGAAATTGAGTTGGAAAAATCTCTCATGCCAAATATTGGTGGTGTTGCTAGCATAAGACAATAAAGTTGTAGGAGGAGCGATAGGTAATAAATGTGAGAACTCAAATGTTTTGTTAGAGTTATTTGAAATACCTTTTACTACAAGATATCCAGTGGCTTTTTCTGTCATCTCAACTCTTTCCAAATCAAATGTAACTCTCTTGGGAGAGCCTATATGAGTCATCTGAAAAACATACAACAAGTTAGCAGCAAGGGAGGGCACATATAGGACATTCTTGAACTCACCATGCTTTGCTCTGACTGAGCCCCTTCCTTCTGCTGGGATATGGGAATCATCTCCCATGTGAATATTAGGCCCCTTTGACAGTGAGATGGTAGAGAAGGATTCTTTGGAAGAAACCATGTGATTGGAAGCTCCAGAATCAATTAGGTATGTTGTAGACTGTATAAGGCTAGCTTTCAAAGCATGGCCCCTTTCATCATATTTTTTTTGTGGTTCTTCATCAGGATTCTTTGCTCTTTGTGGGGGAGCAATGTTATGCTGCTTGAGAAGAGCTAACATTTGATCAAGTTGCTTCCTCATACAATATTCTTCAATATGGTACCCCTTTTCACAATAAGGACATAACTTATTTTCGAACTTCTTCATTTTCTTAGAGCCATAGGCTCCTTCATAATTTTGTTGAATTTGCTTTAGGCTTTGAACCAGCTTCTTTTGGATCTTTCTTCTTTGACTTCCCCTTTGCTTGTGCTTTGGAAGGGTTAGTAACTAGGAGAGCTTGATATTTGGAGGTCTTAATGACTCCCATTCAAATCAATTTCTCTTGGTCCTTGATTAAGGACTCGGAAAAAGAATCTAATGAAGGAATTTTCCAATCAGGGAATCCCTCCCACTTGGAATGAAATATATAAACAAATACATAATACTCAGAATCGAGTTTGCTGAGTATGGAAAGGAAATGTTGTTCATCCTTTTTCTCTATTCCTCACTATTTGCATTGAAGTGCAAGAGACTTGAATTTAGTAAAGAATTTCTCAATAGCCTTGAAACTGCTAGAATGTAAGTATACCAACGCATTCTCTAGGAGGTGTCCCCGAAGCTCATGTTGTTTTCCAAACAAGTTCTCAAGATTCTCCTAGGATTCTCTGGGTGTACTCAAACCTTCTAAGTGGAAGAGGAGATCTATGGATATATAAGTGCATAGATAATTGAATGCTTCATCTAAGCATTTCATAAATTTGTTTCTTTCAACAAGCTGATGGGGTTTGACCTCCCTTCCAAGTACTATACCATGGTAGCCATGCTTGCACAAGCCCAGCTGCATATCAATCCTCTAATTAAGATAACTGGAAATTGTGAGGATTCGAGGAGTAGGAGATTGAGAATCTAGAATTCTTCCGGCTGAGAGATCACAAAACTTCACACAAGCTACGCAACACTTGGCAATTTTCATTGCAAAACACTAAAACATTTGAACTATTAGAATTATGATTTTCCTTTGAACATGAACATATTTTCAGGGTCTATCATGCCCTCTCCACTGCTCTAAATAAATTTAGAGATAGGAAATCATAATTGGGGGGACTTCCATGGAAACCCAATTGCTTTTGATGTTCAATGGGGAGAAACAAGCATGAAACCTGCCTAAGAAGGCTCTGATACCATATTAGAATTGAAGTGCCATACATATCTTCAAGAAGATAGTTATGAATAATATTTGCAGTAAAGGGAGTATGAGATACAAACTAAAGAAAACAAACCACACAGAAAACATATGAGTATTGCCAAGGAATTTACAGTATCATTCACATTAATTAATTCGATGTTACAATAGTTTACAAATAGGAAGAATTTGAATCCATCGGGAGGAATTTGAATCTACCAATTGTATCTGATTGCACCTAACTGACTAGCTAACTCATGGTTGTTGATGTAATTGTAAATTCGGAATGTATTCACTTCGTATTTCTTATGTATTGTAACCCGATGTTTATTCCGGGATGTATTGTAATGTACTTGAGTCATGTCATGCCCCGATGTTCCTATCGAGAGTTTCTATAATGTAAAGAAGTCATGTCAAGTCAAGGTAGGTAACGCTCCTATTGCCTAAGGGTTAAAGTCCCCACAGTTCTGGGGCACCACGGTTATTAGACTCACCTAGTGAAGTCGGACCTAGCTAGGTTTAGTCAAGTTAGGAATTAGTATAAATACAAAGCTAGCCTCTCTATTTATCACACACTCACTCACACTTAGTTGTAGCGCATAGCTGAGGAAGAGAAAGACACTGGAGAAAGGAAGAAAGAGGTTACTGCTGTCAGGAGATCATCTTACTATTTTGGGGCTTTACTTTTGGTGTTGATTCTATCTTTGAGGAAGTTTCAAGGTTTTCTCCATTTATGGTTTCCCTAAGGAAAAACACTGTGTTCATTGTCTCTTGTGTTTGATTTTTGTGCCTATTGTTCTCTCAGTTAAAGATCCTAATGTTATGCTAGCTTAATGTTAAAAATCTAACATGGTATCAGAGCTAACCTGAGAAGAAGAAACTATGCAGCTATGGGAACTAGGGCTTCCTACTTTGTGGATCTCTCTCCATATATTTTCAGAAAAATAAGGTTGGAATAACTCTCCTCGTTAGGGCGCATCTTTTTGTCAAAGCAGAATCTAATTTTGATGTTTTTTAGTTTTGGACCCGACAGTGCTGTCAAAAATTAGGGCTTTCCACAGGATTGGAATTTTTCAGTGAGACCAATCTTGGATTTATCTCCTCCTCAAAATCGAAGTTAGGGATCAAAATCAAAGCATTTGGTTGGACAGAACTCTGTAAAAGCAAAACCCTAATCTACTCCTGAACCAACACTACAGAATTTCAGCTCCAAATCCAGATCCGACATCTTGAACTGGTAAGGTATAAATCTTTTGTATTTCCATTTGAGGTTCTTAGTTAATATGTCTCATCATACCAAGCTTGATGAAAATATTGAGGGAGCTGATAACTTCTGAGCCTGGAAGTATAGGATCTCCCTGGTCCTGGATGAAAATGAGTTAGACTCCTATATCAGTGAGGAGGTTCTAGTTCCAGAGGGAGATGAGGCTAAGGCCTTACACAAGAATAAGTTGGTTATGGCAAAGAGGATTATTGCTGATTCAATCAAGGATCACCTCATACCACAGGTGTCCTCCCTCAAGACACCTAAAGCTATGTTTGATGCCCTAACCAAATTGTTTGAAGGGAAGAATATAAACCGAAAGATGACTCTGAGAAACCAACTGAAGAATGTGAAGATTCAGAATGTAGAGACCATCCAGTCTTACTTCACTAGAGTTTCTCAAATCAAGGAACAAATGGAAGCAGTAGATAAAGAAGTGGAAAATGCAGAGATTGTCCTAAAAGCAAAAGAAACCTTCACAAGAAGAAAAACAACAAGAGAAGACATCATGCCCATGTTGCAGAGGATGATGAACCTTCCATAAAAAGACCAAATATGAAAGTGAATATTCTTCAAGTGATGAAGAAAATGTTTTGATTTCCGCTCTCACGGGAAACATCACACATGGAATAAATGATTGGCTTATAGACAATGGGGCTTTGAAACATATGATAAGTTTCAAGGAATCCTTTGTGAGACTATCAAAACATGAATCACCTCATAAGATGAAGCTTGGATAGGACTACCAATATCCAATAAAAGGTAGTGGGGAATCCTCCTATAAGCTAGACTCTGGAAAGTATATGATAATGAAGGAAGTATTGTTTGTACTAGGACTAAAGAAGAACCTTCTCTCCATATCTACATTAGATGCAAAAGGAATGAGGGTTTCATTTATAGATGGTCAAGTCATCATGTGGCCAAGAGAGAAGACTATTGATGATGCAGTAGTGATTGGAGAACAAGAAGGAGGATTGTATAAATTGAAGGGCCATCCATAACAAGCCTTGGTCCATGACATAGTAGAGCCAAATAAGCTTTGGCACTGAAGGCTTGACAATCTGCATTACAGACCACTACCACTTGCAAGTAAAGCTATTGAAGGTCTTCCAGAAATTCAAGCAAAACATGATGGGGTCTGCAAAGGATGTGTGAAAGGAAAGAACATGAAGAAGAAATTTCCAAGTAGCGAAAGAAAAGCAAAAGGAATCTTGGAAATCATCCACGTTGATGTCTGCAGACCAATGTCATCAAGTTCATTAAGCGGGTATGTATACTATGTTTCCTTTATTGATGAATTTTCTGGGAAGACATGGATTTACTTCATGAAGAACAAAGATGAAGTATTCATCAAGTTCAAGGAATTCAAAGCCTTGATCGAGAACCACACAGAAAATAAGATCAAGACCTTTCGATTAGATAATAACGGAGAATTCACATCAAATGAATTCAAATATTTGTGCAAAGACTCAGGGATTAAGAGGGAGTTGTCCACTCCACAAAATCCACAACAGAATGGGATTGTAGAAAGGAAGAATATAACTATCATGGAAGTTGCAAGAGCTATGCTTCATGATCAAGATCTTCCTATGCATCTATGGGAAGAAGCTACTAGAACATTAGTGTATGTACAGAACCGTACTCCACATAGATTACTAGAGAACAAGACTCCTAAAGAAGTCTTCTCTAGCAAGAAACCAGAAGTCACCCATCTCAGAATATTCGACTGTCCTATGTACATACACATTCCAAAAGAGAAGAGAACAAAGCTAGATCCCTCATGAAAGAAGGGTATATTTGTGGGATACTCTTAAAGCTCGAAGGCTTACAAAATATACTTCCTAGGATTCAAGAAGATTGACATCAGTAGGGATGTGACATTTGATGAAGACACAACTTATAACAAATCCATAAAGAAACCTACTGAAGAGCCTGAAGAAGCAGAAGCACCCAGAATTCATGATACAACCATGAATGAAGAAACTCAAGAAGAATATTGAGAATTTGAAGAACCACAAAGACCTATAGATCCACCTCAGGAGAAAAATCTTGACAAGAGGAAAACTTCTTGGGTACGAGAAGCTATCCAAGGTGCGGAAAGATAAGGGGCTCTAGAAGAGAATCAGAGACAAAGAAAGAGGACCAGATATTGCTCCAGGTATGTAGCATTATTATGTGATTTCATCGATGAAGAACCTTCCAATTATGAAGAAGTGGAAGAACGAAAAGAATGGAAGGATGCTATGATCGAAGAGTACCAATCGATCATGAAAAATGATGTTTGGGATGTTGTCCCAAACTAGAAGGGAAGTCGGTTGTAACTTCCAAATGGATCTACAAGTTCAAGCATGCTGCAGATGGTAGTATAGAGAAATATAAGGAAATATTTGTGGCTCAGGGTTTCTCCCAGAAAGAAGGAATAGACTATGAAGAAACCTTTACATCTGTAGGAAGATACACTTCCATTAGATCAGTACTTGCTCTGGCTGCAGTGATGGAAGATACACCAGATGGATGTCAAGACTGCTTTCTTGAATGGTGTAGTAGAAGAAAAAGTGTATGTAGAACAACCACTTGGTTTTGAGACACATGATAGGGAGTCTCATGTATGTATATTGAAGAAATCCATGTACATTTTGAAACAGGAACCCAAGACATGGTACGGCAAAATTGACAGCTTTCTATCTAGTCTGGGATTTACCAAAAGTAAAGCAAACTCCAACCTTTACTACAAGGTTGAATATGGAAACCCAGTGATGCTCCTACTGTATGTAGATGATCTATTTGTAATAGGTATGGATGGGTTGATTACTGATACGAAGAGAAAGCTTGCTACCTAGTTCGAAGTGAAGGACTTGGGAATGATGCACTATTTTCTAGGCATGGAGGTGTGGCAGAATGCAGATGGAATTTCCCTGGGACAAGGGAAATACACAGTAGAGATCCTGAAGAGGTTCGGGATGATGGACAGCAAGGCCATGAACACACCTATGGAATCAAACCTGAAGATATTGAGTGATGCTTCATCAGAAGCGGTTGATGCTACAATGTGTTGTCAAATGATTGGGTCCTTGATGCACCTGATGAACATGAGACCAAATATTTTATTTGCTATGAACACCTTGAGCTAGTTCCTGACAGATCCGAGACATGTTCACTTGATTTATACAAAGCATATTCTGAGGTACCTGAGGGGTACAATTGATTATGGGCTCAAGTATGAGGCAAGTCAGAAGATTAACCTAGAGGGTTATGTTGATTCAGATTGAGCAGGCAGTGCCATCGATAGGAAGAGCACTTCAGGGTGTTGCTTCAGTATGGGATCAGGTGTGATCTCTTGGTTTAGTAGGAAACAATCCTGTGTGGAACTGAGTATAGCTGAAGCAGAGTATGTCGCAGCTTGTTCAGCTAGTTGTGAGGCAGTATGGATAAGGAAGCTACTATTTGATTTATTTGATCTCCAGTTGGATGCTACTTGTATATATTGCGACAACCATAGTTGTGTGAAGTTGTCGGAGAACCCAGTGTTCCATGACAAGTCGAAGCATATCGAGATCAAGTATCACTATATCAAGGATATGGTGCAGAGGGGAGCAGTGAAGCTCCAGTATGTTGCGATGGAGGAACAGATAGCAAATGTGTTGACGAAGCCATTGGCTAGGGTGAAGTTCGAGTACTTTAGGGAGAATATTGGTGTTCTTCAGATAGAGGTTTCCTCCAAGGGGAAATGATGAGATTCAGAGACATTCTGACATGGTGAGAGGATAGGTTCCTTCCATGGTTAGGTGTAAGGGCTGAGCCATTCTATCATGGTGAGAGGATTGGTTTATTCCATGTCAGATATGAGTGCTGAGCCATTCTGATATGACTGTAGGATTGGTTCCTACATGACTAGATATAAGGGCTGTTGCCATTCTTGGAATGGAGGTGCCTAGTCAGTTACCAGGAATATGTGGTCTAGGACTGAGGGCCTTTCTAAAATGATTGTAAGATGTAGTCTTACATGATCAGATGTGAGCACATGGCCATTCTGATGTGATTGAGGTATTGGTTCCCACTTGATTAGATATAAGGGTTGATGCCATCCTCTGGGAGAATGGAGGCACCTGGTCAGTTACCAGGTAGCTCAGTTTGGGACTGGGGGAATTTTGATATGACTGTGGGATGTGTTCTCACATGATCAGATGTGAGTGCAGGGCCATTCTAATGAGTAGGTAAGATATAAGTGCTGGGCCTTTCTGATGAGTAGGTTAGATATAAGTGCCGGGTCTTTCTGACGAGTAGGTCAGATATAATTGCTGGGCCATTCTGACGAGTAGGTCAGATATAAGTGTCGGGCCTTTCTAATGAGTAGGTCAGATATAAGTGCTCATCCTTTCTGATGAGTTGGTCAGATATAAGTGTTGGCCCTTTCTGACGAGTAGGTCAAATATAAGTGTTGTGCCATTCTGACATGGGAGAGGATGAGGTTCCTTCCATGGTCAGATGTAAGGGCTGGGCCATTCTGACATGGTGAGGGGATTAAGTTCCTCTCATGGTCAGATGTGAGTGATGGGCATGAATTTCTGATGAGTCAAGGTCATATGTAAGTGATGGACGGGACATTCTGACTTAGGGTTAGATATAAGCACTGAGAAATACCTACATGGAGGCTAGGCCTACACCCAGCATGAAAAAGGGCTGGCTTTGTAGAACTTGATATGACAAAAAGAATCATTAGATAGCACCCATGGTGATGATCCAAATCGAGTGAGGTTCTAGATCCAGTGATGACAATCCAGCAGTGATGATACAAATTGAGTGATGATCCAGATCCAGTGATGATCCAGATCGAGCGATGATCCATATCCAGTGATGATGATCTAGATTGAGTGATGATCCAAATCGAGTGATGATCCAGATCGAGTGATGATCCAGATATAGTGACGATGATCCAGATCCGATGATGAAAGATGACTTAAAGATGAAGAGGACTTGAAGATGAATATGATAAGAGCTTGATGATGATCCAGATGATACAGAGAAGAATACTTGTGTTGTTAAATTGTGTTGATAGAATACCTTCCTAGTTAAGAGGGAGTGTTGATGTAATTGTAACTTCGGAATGTATTCACTCGTATTTCTTATGTATTGTAACCCAATGTTTATTTCGGGATGTATTGTAATGTACTTGATTCATGTCATGCCTCGATGTTCCTATTGGGAGTTTCTATAATGTAAACAAGTCATGTCAAGTCAAGGTGGGTAACCCTCCTATTGTCTAAGGGTTAAAGTCCCTGCAGTTCCGAGGCATTAGGGTTATTAAACTCACATAGTGAAGTCAGCCCTAGTTAGGTTTAGTCAAGTTGGGAATTAGTATAAATAGAGAGCTAGCCTCTCCATTTATCACACACTCACTCACACTCAGTTGTAGCGCATAGTTGAGGAAGAGAAAGACACTGGGGCAAGGAAGAAAGAGGTTACGACTGTTGAGATATCATCTTACTATTTTGGGGCTTTACTTTTGGTGCCGATTCTATCTCTAAGGAAGTTTCAGGGTTTTCTCCATTTATGGGTTCCCTGAGGAAAAAAATAGTGTTCATTGTCTCTTGTGTTTGATTTTTGTGCTTGTTGTTCTCTTAGTTAAAGATCCTAATGTTATGCTAGCTTAATGTTAAAAATATAACAATGGTATCTTAATTAATATCAAAGTCCAATAGATCAACTCCCAGATGTCCAACCAACTCAATCAATCAGTAATAACTAGTTAACTCAGTGCAACTGAGTGTGGTAGGTGGAAAAGGTTTCCTACTCCACATGAATCCATGCATTGGACATGAATAACTAGTGCTAGCTAACTGATTGTAAACTAACTAAAAGCAACTGGAAGCTAACTAATACCTCCTAGTTCCAACTCCACCTAACTGATGGAGGTTGGTGTCGGGATTCCTAGTGGCTCCTAAAATGTAGGCATTGGTCTAGGAGGCACCCAAACTAATTCATGCACATGCAATAAGTGACAGTTAACCTTTAGTAGTGTTCCCCACACTCTAGTGACTGGTACATGTTGCCCCATTAGGACAAGTGGACCCAATGGTAATAGTGGACCCAAATAAATAATTAAGGTTCCTAAGTTAGGAAAAATTAATCTAATAGACATTTAAAAAAGGGAGGATTAATAATCCTAACATGATTAACCCTTTCCTGGTAACGTTGAGCTATACAACCCTTAAATGTTGATGTCCAACTTGTTGATTACTAGCGTGATGCCTTAGGATTGCTATCCACCCTTTTGGTGACCTTAAGAGTCCCCCTCAGGCGCCATCCACCATAGCACTACCTTATATGACTTTCTAGGAGTACTTCGCTATCATTTTTTATTGTGAGTTGGTCGTATTGTATTGTTTCTACTGTTTTTTTATTTATGAGGGTTGGATGATCTATTTTAGGGTCTTTTCTAGTTTTGGGTTCTATCCTTTCATAGGTATGTTGGTTTAGTTGAGTCTCATGCAAGTAACCTAATTCTAAGAGGTTGAAGTCTGTTTAGAAGCATTTTTTCTGAGGATAAGGGAGGTCTTCCCTAATATCTGATGTTGAGTTTATAATTGGTTGATATCCGATATATATTTCTACTTTTATATATATAGTTATTGTTATTATTGTTATTGTTTTTAGTACTTTAATGGTTATTGTACGTTATTGTTTTTGGGACATGCTAGACATGAAGGATGTTGAGGTATGCTTTTTCTTTTCTGCAAAAAGTTACATAATTTTATTGTATTGTAGTGATACTTTGTATTGTTTTACATTAAATTGAAGAAAGAGTTTTTTGCTTGATCCTTGATTTTGGAAAACTTAACTCTTGAACAACGCTACTATTTGGGAGTGACTTAATACAATAGCCTCTTTGTTCATAAGGAAGAGGCTCAGAAACATAGAATGGGCCTCACCCTTGTGTTTCTAGTTTCTTCCCACAATTATTCCCTAGAAGTCTACTATTCATTGCAATAAGTTCTCATGGGCCATCAAGTTTCATGAAACATGACAACTTGTTAGAAAATAGTTTATTTTATTTTATTTGGAAAATACTAATTGATTTTGTAGAAAAAAAACTAAGCACTGATCCATATTTCCGTAGATTGATAGGGAATCAATATTCATAAACCTAGACAAGTGAATACAAAGGCAAGCAAGGTGGATCTTAAGCAAAGAAATATTCAGAGGATAGATCGTTACACTATTCCAATTCCCCTCAAATGCTTTAGTTTAGGGTTAGTTCTAGGGTTTGTCCTAGGTTTGGTCATAGTTTTAACTTAGGCTTAGGTTAGTACTAGGGTTTAGTTCAGGTTACTTTTAGGGTTAGTGCCCACATTTTCACCCAAAACAACCCTAGATGCCAGTGTTGGCCTAGCATCAACCACTTCTACTTTCACTTCCCTTCTCATCCTCCTTCGTAACCCTTGTTGGCTTTTCCTCTACCTTCACTAGGCCTCCACACTCCCTTTTCTACCCTCACCACCTTAAAAAAGGCCCTAAACTACCCTCGTTGCTACCTTCATTGGCCTAATTTACACCCTCAGTAATCCTTCTCCAAGGTTTTAGCAGCCTCGCCATACTCCCAGCATCCTCCTCCATCCTCTTTTTCCTTCGCTTTCCTCATAACTCTTCCTTATCACCGTCGCTTCTCCTCTCTTGCACACCAACAACTCCATTTTACCCTTCCTCAACCTTGAGTTTCCCTTTTTGGGAAACCTTAGAGCTGATATTTCATTTGGTTTGCTTCCCTTTGTCATACTTTGTGACAACCCACTCAATCATCATTAGCGATACCCTTTTTTCATTCTCCTTTGTACCTAGAAATGAAGGAAAAGTTAATTCATGCTATTTCTCATTGGGGTTTGATATTGAAAAGTGGAATGTTTACACCTTGTATCTTCACACACACAGTTAGCACACAAATCAGCACTTCAAAGTGTGGTCACACCTATATACTGACATTATAATGCTGCTATGAATGCTGACATATAAATATTGCTGCTAACTGTTAGCGACTGAACCATCATTGTAATGATATACTCATATACACATTCAACCTCAGATTTGTTAAACTTTGTAATGCTACTAATGACCAAATATGTATGGTTTTTATATTGCTATTTACTGTTGATACATACAACACCTTTTCAAATTTCAAACATCTTGTTGGTTGTTAGAAAGTGCACATAGACACATAACTGATATATTGATGTTCATTACTTTTCAAGTGTTCAATGGTGCTATGAGTGGGTGACTGAATGCATGCTATTGTACTCATGAATAAATTGTAATAAGTATTGTTGTTATGTTCTTTTCATGATAATGGATGTCATATGTTTATTATATTGTTGATCAGTGATCATATATGCATGTAGTGACCTTTATTAGTTTTCTATATTGCAAATGATATCTTCATGCTTACATGTTCTGCTATATGTTTTTGATGTGGATATTTATATAGCTAATATGTCATGAAGTCTATGGCACATGACATTGGTTATATCATCTCATGTTCACTCTTGGTAGAGTTATTCAAAATTCCAATTTTTAGATTAGATGTTGCTTATGGTGGGGTATTTTTTTTAAATACTCAAAAATCGTCTCTATAGCAATAGAAAGAACTTGGTAATTCAATGAAAATCTATCGCTTTAGCGACAAAAAAATGTTGCTTGTATAGAATTCTCATTGGTATGAGCAATGCGTTCCTTCACTATAGGGACACTTCGTCATCGATATAGCGATGGTAAAGTCGTCACTTGTATGGCATCTTCGTCATTAAGTGCATGAAGCGTTGTTGCTCAAGGAAGTATTGTCTGTCGCTCTAACGACAGATCTTTGTTGATATAGTGACAAACAAGCTATTGCTATAGTGACATAAGTTGATTTGCAAGCATAGTTTAGACATGCCAGGTGGCATATCTTTCCTGTTGACATAGCGAAGAATGCATTAGCGGAGTTTTGAGGTAAAAAATGGGCCTAAAAACAAAAATTGTACCATTAAAATTCACTTTATAAGAACCAATAGGATTCAAGATGATGATGTAAACCATAAGGGTACAATTTGTATAAAAAAAATGGAGGGAAAAGAAAAAACTACTTTTCCATGTCGTATTTTTTGCATATTTCCTTATGGGTTCACCCAAATTTTGATTTTTAGTACTTGTTAGATGAGGAATTTAATTCCGCATCCAACTCATACCCACACTACATACTCCTGTGGTACCCACGACACCCAAAAATGAAAATTTCAATAGAAAAACGTATTTTAATATTAAAATATGTTTTTTTTATTGAAATTTTCATTTTTGGGTGTCGTGGGTACCTTCGAAGTAAACAGTGTGGGTATGGGTTGGATGGGGAGTTAAATTTTGCATCCAACGAGTCCCCAAACTTGATTTTTGGGTGAAGCGATAAGGAGATATGTCAAAAATACGATAAGAAAAAAAGTAGTTTTTCTTTTTCCCCTCCAAAATTTATAACTTTTATTTTATTATTATAACTGTTATTTTATTATTTCCCTGATGAGGCCCATTTTAGACCTCAAAACTCCCCTAATGGGTTTGAGGTGTGGCTACACCGACGAAAATGTTTCCACAAAAATATGGGGTTAGGTTCGTTTCTATAGCGACACAAAAGTGTTGCAATAGCAACAATTTTTTGTGGGAAAAATAAGCACATGTATTAGTGATAGATCATACTCTTCAGTTCATCTAATTAAACAAATAATCAATAATCATAAGAAAATGGAAGTACCTATCTTCACGCAATTTAGTTGATGGTAACTCTATGAAAATATGAACTTTTTCTCTTGCTTCAACTTTCATTTCTCTTTGTCATGGAAGTTTGTTGCTTCCATATTCATCCTTTTATCACTATATTAGAATCTTAGTTCTTCCATACTTTTTTATTTTTCTACGATATAGAATATCAGTTGTACCATATTCTAAAGGTTTCTCATTCAAGAGATCAACCAGTTTTCAATAAGGGATTTTTAGAACATGGCTTGCACATGTTTTAAGGAATTCTTTTACTGCTAGTCAATATTCCAAACAAAAAAAACTCCTTTTAGTTGGTATTCTATCAATTTAGGAAATTTCATGTTGCGTCTATCTATGGGAAACTAAGATCACTTTAGGATAAACAATTTCATAATTTGCCTCAATTCGTTTGCAATATTAATTTACCCTTAACATGTAATTTCCTTGAGCATTCCTTTCATTGTAGATGTGCTAATATGAACTACTAAAAAAAAATAGTTTGAATAGTAAGGATCTCATTTTAAATTTATCACATCGATATGAGCCTCTTATCCAATTAATCACAAGTTGGCAATCCTCAAATCCATGTACCTTCAAAGATAATTTTTATGATACCAATCTAATAGACAATTTTAAGGAAATGATTTTTTTATAGTTAGTTGTACTTGTTTTTGAAGTTGATCTTAATTTTGATCCAATGGGTATCATATAAATGAGCTATACCCCTACACCACAAACCTAAGCCTCCCCTTCAACATATCTATCAAAATATAGCCAAAATCATGATTTATCTATCTACTTGGAGACTTTTCCAATTATTGTTGAGGAAATATCTTCATTACAATCACAATTTTAATTTCACATTGTAAATGAAGTATGGATGTATCTTCAAAGAGACAAATTTTCTTGATAAATGATTCCCCATGCCACATTGACTAGAATTTCCTTAAAATTCACGAATCCATTCCCATCCCAAATTTTTAGGTTTTCTTTTATATGCATACCTTTCCACACTAGATATAAACCCACTAAATTTGGTATTTTCTTCCAAACTTTCACTTATAACCTCAACTTAATGATTTTAGACCTACAAGACCACAAATATCAACAAATTTCCATTCCTTTCTCTAGATAATGGAAATATTAGCATATTAACAAATTTCCATTCCTTTCTCTAGATAATGGAAATATTAGCATATTATTACTAAACAAGAGTATATATACCCTTCCCTTTGATGCATATCATTATGGTATGCGTAGTTGCATGATATCCCACCTAAGGATATACACCATTTCTAATCCTTAGATGTAACTATTCATAACCCCAAGGAGATCACAAAGAGAAGGAAGATGCAACATCAATATTAAGGCATGTAGCCTAAAACCTGATTATATGTTAATAAATATTTAAGTGAATATTCTTATTTTTTATTTTGGTATATGAATATTTTAATGTTCCTTGAAATAAACATAATCATGTACACATTATAGGGAAGTATGATAATGACTTCTATGAGTTCATATTTTTTACCAATACCCGTCCTTAATTGTTATTATATATATATATATANGCTCTTATTCCAACCATAACAAATATTGTCAAGTCAATTTGGGTACCGGTTGGACATTACTAGTTCGTACAAATTTTCGTGAAGAATGTATTATTTCACATTATTGGAAACTTTTTAGTACTTATCCTTTTTCACCTATACAAGTTACTATGAGGACTAATATATTGTCGCTTATTTGGAAAGGTATGTGGACTTGTAGTCATATGGAGTTATATTTTAAAATTATTTATAAATTTCATCTCTAGTAAATTCATTGAATGTTAAGAGTATTGAATGGACTATTAGCGTTCTATTGAATATGGTGAAACCTCTTGTTTGAGATGCATTAATGTAATTAGTAGAGAAAATGAAGCTCAAAGTTCTATGACGTTGTTCTTTAAATTTTATATTTTATTTCAAGAATGGTGAAGAGGTTTTATATTAAAAGAGCTTCGGTCAAGTTGAGAGTAAGAGAAGCGGAGGGAGGATGATGACTTTTAGCACTGAAAATCATTTCAACTATCCCTTGAAGAACGAGAGTATCTTGTACATCCTATACATGTTTCCTGAAAAATGATGGATCTTAAACCCTCAATTCCACCCTTTATGGATCTGAGAGAGAAGGGTTTGTTAGACTCTTACTCTATGCTAATTTTCACTTTGATTCTTTCATATTGCTCAGAGATTCAAATCAACTACTTCTTGCTAGAGGGAAGCCTACCGGAGATGAGTTTGCAGGGGTGGTAATTCTATACTAAGAGATGGGAACTCTTTGTTGGGCTCCTTACGTAGAGGGTTTCAACAATGATTAGAAACTATCTTCAACTTTGGTTCTTTGTTTTATTGGCCTCTTATTTCTTACTTCTCATATTTTTTTTTTGAGACAACTCCTATAAAAATGCCCATATACATGACATACATAAAATCCAACAAAATAAAGTAAAATAATGCCCATTTTATTTTTAAATATAATATTTAATATCAAGGTTTTTAGAATTAGTTGAGATGAGATACACCTTCCAACAATTTTAACTCCTATATTAATGTATAATTGAGATAATCTTTCGATTAATTATTAATATACTAAAATAATGTGTATATCTTACAAATATATCTTTATATATATATATAATATTAATATTGAATTTAACAAAATATTTTTATTTTTATTTTAGTCAAAACTTTTTTTATATTTTTATTTTTATTTTACTCAAAACATTTATTTAGAAAAAAATTCAGATTTAATCATCAATAACTCATTCTAGCTTTTCTATTTATAATTCGTCATTGTAATTAATGAAGTAAGAATTAAAAAAAACTATCTTATAATAAAACGAAATATATATTTAAAAAATAATATATATTTAAAAATAATTAAGTTAATAAAGATATTAGTTATGTTTAAAATTTAATTATTATTCATTTATTTTTTTTTTAGACTATAACAAGGGGGAAGGTTAATTAAGAGCCGGTGAATAAGCCACCGGGTGCTGCATACATATAATCAAGAGCGCAGGGATTAAGGAGAGCCCAGGTCGCCCAGCAAGTGCAGAGGAGACAGAGAAGTAAGCTGAAGGAAAAGACTGCAGAAACTGGATACAAGCAGAAAGGATGGAACTGACAAAACACAAGCGAAATAGAGATGACACTAATTGAACTTCTCCAGGATCTTTTTTATAGCTGATTCTAACGCTGAGATTCGGTTGCCGAAGTTGCCAGTGGTGTTGGCTGCATCTTTGAACTCAGTGAAGACCACATCTTTGTAATAGTTCAGCTCTCCCTTTGAGTCTTTGAGGTCCTTCTTTAGTGTGCTCAGTTCGTTGGCGAAGGCTTACCACTGATTGTGGCCTTTGACTTCTTGGTTCTCAGACTTAAGCTTTAAAGCGTCCAGAGACTGCTGAATATCAGCCAGTCGATCTTCCATCGATTGCACATTTGAGGAGGAGCCAACAGAGTCCATGGTGGCGCGCAGGAGGACTGGAGGTCTCACGATTCTGAGATGAGACGAGCTTCAGGCTTCAGAGAACTTGGAGCTTGGAGATGAACAACAGGCAATGCGTCTGGCAAATGGGGAGACTCAATATAAATCTGGAGGTCACGGTCTCGAAATGATTGAGAGGGGCTCTTCTCCAGCGCACATGATGGAGGCTTGACTGAATCTTTGAGGATCAGCATCAGTATGGAGTTCTGATCAACTGAGTGCAAAAAAGGAGATCTGACCTCTGCGATTTGGGGGATAAAGCCAAAAGAATCTCTGTCACGATCCTCCAACGCGATTTGAACCAGCGTCTTTTCCTTGTACTGAAGATTGACTGCATCAATGGGCTCTGACCACTGCGATTTAGGGGATATTGCATATTGAAATTTTGTCATTAACCTCCAGCACACTTTGATCCAGCGAGGATGCCCTGTTGGCCTCCAAATCGGCCTTACCATTTAGGCCACGAAGAATATGGTAGAAGCTGATTGTATTGAAATTAGAGATGGCCAGATGGATTTTTTTTATAATGGTTGCTAAGAAGACGTTGGCCGGCATAGTTTTTGAAACCATGAATTGAATGATAAGCTTGGAGTCCCCGAACACCACCAGCGAATGTATTTTCTGCTCATGGGCAATCTTGAGGCCTTGCTAGAGGGCAAGCGCCTCGGCCATGTTGTTTGACATTATTCCTAGCCCCCAGGCATAGTTGACTAGGCCAGAATTCTCACTTGAGAGAAGGATCCCGCCTCCTCCCGCGCGGCCTGGGTTGCCTTTGGAGGCTCCATCAAAGAACAAGGCATTATCTTTTAGAGAGGATCTCCACATTAGAAAGTCGTTTTCTGCAAGCCGGATTTCCCAGGAAGCCTTTTTTGCAATGGAGATGATGGGTGTGGGCTCCGGGAACTTGAATTGAGCCTTCCATCTTCTTTCTTGAGGCTCCAAGTCTTTGGAGTTCTGAAGGTTGCTCTTGGACGTGGCTATCTCCCCCAGGAGGGCTTTGCATTTGATAGCAATATTGATGCTGGGCTTTTTTTCATTCCTGAAGATGCGATTATTGCGCTCCAGCCAGATCTTCCAGCAGATCGCTTTGGGGGCCCAATTCCAAACTGATTTGAGGAGGTCTTTTTTCTGAAGGTCAAAGGGGGAACTGGAGGTCCAAGAGGCAAATAGGTCGGGGATATTGTGAGGGACATCAAGGTCATCTAAGTTCAGGAGGAGGACCTCTGACCAAACTTCTTTGGAGAAAGGGAAGTTTAGCAGGAGATGGTCCATCGTTTCTTCTTCTGAGCAGCACAGGGGGCATCTGGATGGACCTTCCATCCCTCTGATTTTTAAGTTATCCCCCGTTAGGATACTTTGGTGAGCAGCAGTCCAGCAAAAGAAGTCTATTTTTGGCATGAGCGGGAAGTTCCAAATAAAATTCCATCTGGCTGGGTTAGGAGCGACGTGGGGCAAGGAAAGGAGGGCTTTGTAGCCTTCGCTGGCTGAATATTTACCAGATCGCTGGCCCCACCCTCTTTTGTCCGGCATGTTCTTTGCAGCTGGTGCTTTTCCTTTGAGTAGATGGATTAGGCTGTCCTTTTCTTCACTTAACCAATTGGGGAGATTGTCTATCTGCCAGGCCTTCCAAGTGTTTACATTGTCTTCTTCCCAGCTGGAGATATCCCACAGGGTGTTTACGTTGTTGTTTTGGGCCCAGTCCATGATGTTTTTTATACCTGGGTTGTGATTTAGAGGCTGATCTCCCATGATGGCGTCCTCCCACAGATTTATTTTCTTTCCGTTTCCTGGAATCCAATAGAGATTAGGCTTGAAAGAGGGCAGAGCTTTAAGGCAAAGCTTGTAGATTGAAGATCCTGACTTGCGAAGGATTGGCCTATCCAGGCATCGCAGCCTTTCACCGCTGAAGTATTTCTTTCTTAGGACTTTACTGCACCAGCTTTCTTTTCCGGCGATTAGTCTCCACAGAATTTTTGCCCCCATGGCCAGGTTTTGATTTTCCAGGTCCCTAACCTGAAGGCCACCTTCCTTATAAGGTTTTTGGATTTTGTTCCAGCTCACCAGGTGGAGACGGTGCGTGTTCCCTTTGCCGCCTTCCCACAGAAATTTTTTTATCAGCGATTCCATTTTTTTCAGTATGGAGGTTGGCGCTAGCAGGATGGAGGTTTGGTAAACTGGCATGCTCATGAGCACTGATTTTAGCAGAATTGTTTTGCCTGCTGGGTTTAACCAGTTGGCACCCCAGTTTTGGATTCTCTTCTTCATTTTTTCAATAATGGATGACCAGTGGATAGCCTTCGCGCCTTTCTTGAAGATTGGAGCTCCAAGGTAGGAGAAGGAGTCCCAATCGTA
>LPNX010423756.1:4754-71371 GCA_001517045.1 Pseudotsuga menziesii
ATGATTTGATTAGATAAAACTTCACTAAATGCAAACTCTATACAAATTATAAAATAGGTGATGATTCCCATATTTCTTTGGTATGAGTCATTCTTAATACATTTATCAAGGGGGTTTCCAATACCTTATAAAACTCTCATAGTCCACAGTGAGATGGAAAGATTCAAGAGTCTTATACAAACTAGGGTTGTTGAGATAAGCATTGTCATTGGGTTGAAATTGAAGAACCATGGTTTAAAGAAGAGACCAACATTGCCCTAAAATAATAGTCTTCCTTCCATGAAATTTTTGTTGTTGTTTTTGAAGTGGAAAAAATGACAAAAAATAAAATAAAATTGGAGTTGGTCCATTTGATAAGAGATGAGCATGATGGCCACTACCTATTGAATTTACAATTTAAAACATTGTCTTTGTAGTGGTTAATGTAAGTTTTCTAATCATCATTAATTGTATTTATAATTATAGGGTATCTTTCAATCTCCCGATAATGAAGGTTTCTAACTCAAGAGTTTAGGATCTATACGTAAAAATGATTTATTTTTCATCTCCTCTTTGAAAGAATGATGCTTTCAGTATTAACCAATTTCAAATAAATTTGTATAAAAAATTTATTATTTGTCTCGGGCCTACAGTTGATTAATTGTCTATATGGTTCATATAGGTTTGTTTAGTTGGTGTTTTATGGATTTTTTTCAATCCTCCATGAATTCACAGAGGATTGAAAAAATCGGGCAGCATTTCGGCTTGCCCAGGACACATTTCAAAATTAAACCGGTAGCATAAATGCTACCGGTTGACATAATATATATATATATATATATATATATATATATAACAAATTAACAAAAATATTGAATTTAACTACAAATTTTCAAAAATCCGGCAGCATTTTTGCTTGCCGGTACACATTTTAAACATGAAAATTATAAAACATTCATTTACCAAATTTTAAAACAAATTTTATAAATTTAAAAAAACAATTATTTACCAATTTTATAAATAAAACATACATTTACCAATTTTATAAATTGAAAAAAAATTATTTAAACTGTTACCTCTTGGCTCTGACGCCATCGTGACGAGGTTGGGTTGCTTCGGGGTGCTTGGGTTGCTTCAGGGTGCCAATCCTTATGCCACTCGTCGTTCCTCGGTTGAGCTTGCACAGTGGATTTTTGAAAAAAGACGGCCGTGGCCCCCACGGCCTCTTTTTATAATTTTTTCGACAGAGGGATTTCGGTCGAGGTATGTACCTCGACCGAGGTCTATACCTCGACCGAGGTATTTCTTAACCCTTGGTCGAGGTTTTAATACCTAGACCGAGGGTTAGGAAATACCTCGGTCAAGGGCTTAACAAAACCTCGGTCGAGGGCTTGTTAAACCCTCGACCAAGGTGCGTTTTTCTATTTTTATCGAAATGCGCTTGCCAAAAAGTGTTACCGAGGTCCGCGGATTCACCCTCAAGTATGATGTGAATCAGAAGATTAACCTGGAGGGTTATGTTGATTCAGATTGGGTAGGCAGTGCCATCGATAGGAAGAGAAATTCAGGGTGTTGCTTCAGTATGGGATCAGTTGTGATCTCTTGGTTTAGCAGGAAACAATCCTGTGTGGCACTAAGTACAACTAAAGCAGACTATGTCGCAGCTTATTCAGCTAGTTATGAGGCAGTATGGCTATGGAAGCTACTGTTTGATTTATTTGATCTCCAGTTGGATGCTACTTGTATACATTGTGACAACTAGAGTTGCATAAAGTTGTCAGAGAATCCATTGTTCCATGACAAGGTGAAGCATATCAAGATCAAGTACCACTATATCAGGGATATGGTGTAGAGGGGAGCAGTGAAGATCCAATATGCTATGACGAAGGAACAGATAGCTGATGTCTTGACAAAGCCACTAGCTAGGGTGAAGTTCGAGTACTTCAGGGAGAAGCTTGGTGTTCTCCAGATCAAGATTTCCTCCAAGGGAAAGTGATGAGCCCCATAGCCTTTCTGTCATGGTGAGAGGATTGGTTCCTTCCATGGTCAGATGTAAGGGCTGAGCCATTCTGTCATGGTGAGAGGATTGGTTCCTTCCATGGTCAGATGTAAGGGCTGAGCCATTCTGTCATGGTGAGAGGATTGGTTCCTTCCATGTCAGATATGAGTGCTGAGATCCATAGGCATTCTGACGAGTAGGTCAAATATAAGGGCTGAGCCATTCTATCATGGTGAGAGGATTGCTTCCTTCCATGTCAAATATGGGTGCTGGCCATTCTGTCGAGTAGGACAAATGTAAGGAAAATTGCCATTCTTTGAATGGAGCTACATAGTGAGGTACTAGGAAAACTCAGTTTAGGACTGAGAAGCCATTCTAATGTGATAGAGGGATGTGTTCCCACTTGATCATAAGGGCTGAACCATTCTATCATGGCTAAAGGATTAAATTCCTTCCATGTCAGATGTGAGTGTTGGTCATTCCGACGAGTAGGTCAGATGTAGGGGCAGCTGCCATTCTCTAAGAGAATGGAGGCACCTGGTTAGTTACCAGGTAGCTCAGTTGAGGAGGACTAGGGGCCATTCTAATATGATTGTAGGATTGGTTCCTACAAGATCAGATGTGAGTGCAGAGCCCTTCCTTCATTGTGAGAAGGATGTGTTCAAGCCTGGATGGATGTAAGTGCAGACCCATTCCATCATTGTGAGCAGGATGTGTTCTCGCCTAGATGGATGTAAGTGCAGAGCCTTTTCATCATTGTGAGCAGGATGTGTTCCCACCTAGATGAATGTAAGTGCAGAAATATTCCATCATTGTGAGCAGGATGTGTTCCAGCCTGGATGAGAGTCTTTCATCATTGTGAGCAGGATGTGGTTCCGGCCTGGATGAAAGTGAGGAAATCTTCCATCATTGTGAGCAGGATGTGTTCCGGCCTGGATGGAAGTGCAAAACTCTTCCATCATTGTGAGCAAGATGTGTTCTAGCTTGGATGGATGTGAGTACTGTGCATTTCTGATGAGTAGGTTAGATATAAGTGCTGAAGAAGACCTACATGGGGGCTAGGCCTACAACCACCATGAAAAAGGGCTAGCTCTGTAGAACTTCCTGTGACGAGAAGAATCATGAGATAGCACCAGTGATGATCCAGATCCAGTGATGATCCATATCCAGTGATGATCCATATCCAGTGATGATGATCTAGTAGTGATGATCCAGATCAAGTGATGATCCAGATCCAGTGATGATGCCCAGTGATGATCCAGAACGAGTAATGATCTAGATCCAGTGATGATGATCCAGATCCAGTGATGATGTCCCATGATGATCCAAATCGAGAGATGATCCAGATTCGAAGATGAAGATGACTTAATGATAAAGATGATTTGAAGACGAAGATGACTTGAAGACTCAAAAGACTTGAGATGCAGATGACAAGATGATCCAGCTAATACAGAGAAGAAGAACAGTACTAAAAATTGTGTCAAAAGAATACCTTCCTAGTTAAGAGGGAGTGTTGATGTATTTGGAACTTTGGAATGTATTCATATATGTATCTTATGTATAGTAACCCGATGTTTATTCCGGGATGTATCTATAATGTAATTGAGTCATGTTGTCATGCCCCAATGTTCCGATTGGGAGGATCAATAATGTAAACAAGTCATGTCAAGTCATTGTGGGTAACCCTCCGATTGTCTAAGGGTTAAAGTCCCCACAGTTCCGGGGCACTAGGGCTATTAGACTCTCCTAGTAGAGGTCGGCCCTAGTAGGGTTTTAGTCATGTTGGGATTAGTATAAATAGAGAACTGGAGTCTCTATTTATCACACAACTCATACACACTCAAGTGTAGTGCATAGTTGAGGAAGGAGAAGACACTGGGGCTAGACAAGAAGAAGATTACTATTGTTAGGAGATCACTTACTGTTTTGGGCTTTTACGATTTTGGTGCTGATTCTATCTCTGAGGAAGTTGCGGGGTTTTCTCCATTTATGGTTTCCTTGAGGAAAAACACTGTGTTCATTGTCTCTTGTGTTTGATTGTTGTACTTGTTATTCTCTGAGTTAAAGATCCTAATAATGCTAGCTTAATGTTGAAAAAACTAACAGCGGGAAACTGGAATGAGTCCCCATCATGCATGGCATCCAGATGGTGACCTCCCCATTGGTGTTGTCTACTTTTGTGCCAAACTTGGCAATAGTTGCATCTTCCTGATCTATTTAATGATGATTTCCATTTTATATCAAATTCAGCACATACTTTTAAATTTAATTAGGCTGGAGGATTTTATATTTCAACACAGGCCTAGGGTTCTAGAAATTTATGTATTTTTTAATTATTTTAATAATTCATGAAAAAAATTAAATAAAAATGAAATTTCTTCTTTTGAGTGGCTAAGATTAAAGGAGTGACTATTCATTAAAAGAACGCTACATTTACTTGATGGTGTTTTCTGAAATATTTCATGATGATAGAGCTAGTGAATTAACCTAAGTGGCAATAAAAACTTAGCAAGGATTGTGATGGGCTTTAAAGAGGTTGAATATGATTTGAGGAAATCCTTTAGATAGAGCACTCATAAGCAAAAGGATAATTTACAGACATAGTTTAACATCTGGTTTGTTAACTAGAAAAGATGGAGCAATCTAAATCCCCATCAAAATTTGGGGAAAACTTGGCATTTTCTTTTTTGCTTCCTACGTCTGTATTCCTCCTCGGAGGAAGTTGAAGGAGATGAAGAAGAAGCAGATTGATCGCCCTCGCTCTCACTCTCTGTGTGATGTCTGCTGCGCCATTTTTTCCTACTCTTTTCATCTTCTTCGTTTCCGCTATCATGGTGATGCCGATACCTATGCCTCTTCCCCATGGTGACCTAAAAATGAAGAAAGCAAAGAAGACGTTCGATGCAAAATAGATAAACCCAACATGAGTTGGGAAGAAGTGTTCACTGCGTGTACATAGCAGTGCCCACATATGTCTTTGGATATTAGAAATGAGCGTCGGGTAGGCATAGGCATGCTTATATATATGTCTGAGACTCTATATAAAATAAATAAATAAATTAGAATAATGGAGTGCAAGCAACTCTTCCATTTCTCAAACCATAGCATCATTTCTTTGACAAATAAAAAATCCTTTTGACAAATTGACAAATTTTTTTACAAGTCTGGGTTAAAACAACTTCATGGTGAAACCCTCTGCAAGAGCTTATTTAGCGATCTCCAGTCCTATTCCACTCAATCCTCCTGTTATCAATACATGCTTGCTTTGCAAGCTATGAATAATGGGTGTAGGCTTCCATAGCAGAAAGTTGATGAATTCTTTATTTTCCATCATGGTTTTTTCAATGGGCTGCCCCTAAGATTGTCAGGTGGTTGGTAATGCTTGAACTCATAACTGTAATAACTAAGCTCAAGTTATTACTCTAGTATTCTTCATTCAATAATTATGACAACTTTCTACTTAAAAATCTAAAATGAATAGCCATGAACAGCAGTATGGCTCGGAGAAAGGCAAAGAAGACTTAGTAGAGGTTACATATTTATTTCTAGGAACTAGAAAAGCAAACGAAACAAATTGCAGGGACTTTTTACTTTAATTTGCAGCGGAATTCCACTGGTAACTTACCCAATTCTTTTAGCTTTCACGAGTCTGTAGGAACTTGAGATTGTTGATCTTATATATAAGAAGACTAGTTCCTTCCTGGTCTTTAGCACTAGAGGCAACCATGAATAAATTAAAAATGTTTAAAAATGTTTAAGTATAGTCCAGTCAACGATTGTCTAGTGATCAAGTTCTTATGGCAGAGACTTATTGCCTTTAACAACTTCCCTTGTTTGAAAAAACATAACGGCATTGTTTGTTTTTCTAATGTTTTTGACAATCTGAGATTCGAAATAAGATGAAGTATTTCAAGAATACATTGATGCAAAATATGATGAAGTATTTCAATATTATATTAATGCTAGCGTTTGTTGGCATTAGTATTTCCATTCCCACCTATAGATAATTCCATATGTCAATACAGGCTATGATAATCCTAAGGACCTAGCGTACGCATTGTCAAGAGAGAGGGGAAACATTTACTTATGTCCATGTTAGTTCATACATGTGCATATCTAACTGGCATAATCTCCATAACAACTTGTAGAGTATTCTTCCCAATTCTCGTGTTTTGTAAATGTAATCTTATATTTTTCACATCATCAAATATGATCTCTTAAATCCATTCTTTCTAATACTCGTGTTTTTTTAAATGTAGTATATATTTTTCACAACATATCTTTCTATCTTCATTAAAATTGGCCATTTTTATATAGGAATTTTATGCATCAATGGGACCATATCCTTAACTCGGGATCGATGAACATCTCGCCGGTGGCTGGTAGAGTCGCCGTTTGGTTGGAGTTCCCACTTTGTATGTAGTTTTGAATGCATCCATAAACATGCACTCCCAATCCCAATTCGAAGGCCCAAGGGCTCTCTACTTTTAAATAGTATTAAAAATACACTTTAAAAAATATTATTAAATATATAATTCTACAAATTCCAACATCTTCATTTTATACAAACCCCATATAGCATTTAAAATCCTCAAAATGATCTTTGAAATAACCAAATGTATGAGAGCTTATATTTGGATATTTTTCACTATTACAAAGAAAGGGTATTAAGACAACATTCGTATAAATTGTTTTAACTTAAAAAAAATTGTGTATTATCTTTAATATTTTCTTTAATGCAATATTTTAAACTATTGTCTTAAATTATTATCTTAAACTATCGCCTTAAATAATGTCTTTAAGAAAATGTCTTAATTTATTGTGTTAGATTTAAGACAATAGTTTAAGAAACTCGTTTAAAAACAATATTTTAGACATTATGCAAAAAAAATTGTCTTAATTTGAGAAAATTTACAAAACTATTGTCTCAAATATTGTCATAATATCATCTCTATGTAATAGTTATAGAATGCAAATATTTATGATAAGGCATGATGGAATCGAACCACCAATATTCTCTATTATATAATGCATATGCTCTACAATTGAGTTAGTATCGTACAACTTCATATACAAGAAGAATGCAATGTCCCTAAAATTTGTAAAAAAGAAAAAGTGTACGCTAATAAAATACTGCAATTCAAGGACATTGTTTAAACTTCTGCAGAATGAAACTTGGTTGTATACTGAACCTAAGTGTCGTAAGTTGTTTTCCCTCTATGTGTTTTCATGTTTGATGGTGATGTATTTATGTGATGTTGTTCTATTACTTAGACTTGTGTGTGCATGGTTTCTCTGCTTGTCTACTAGTTGCGTACACTTGTCGACACTTGCATTATGTTACAATTTACTTTTATTTTAATATGTCTTTAAATTCATTTAAGTTTTTATTCATAAGAGGCTGACTTGCCTTTGTATGTCAAGGGGTGGACTGATCGGGTTTTATCCCATTGAGGGACCACATGGAAAGGTAGGGATTCCTATTTCTAAGAGGGTTACTTAGTTCGTCATGAACTTGTGCAGGTTATCTCGCCGATGAACTCTGTCTATGACCATGGCAATTGAAAGCATCCTACAACACTACATTTATACTACACTATTCCTGTTTAAAGTTGGGTGAAAAGTGGACTAAAGTACTAGGCCTAACTATGCCTAATTCCTATGTAACTAAGGTTCATGAGCTTTAATTTTATGCATGGTTATAAACTTTATGGTTTACATTTATATGCTTTAAGGTTTGAAACCTTAATGGCCTTGTAATATATACTTTGGAAACTATATGGTAAAAGGGTTTATGGTTTATGGCATATTCCATATGCCATCGAAACTTTGTATTAGTGTGACATTTTAGGGTTTTAGGGTTTAACGTTTGGTGAGTGGTGAGCTATGGATCCACGACGTGAACAAAACTATAGAGCTATGGGTTTCGATTTGATGGACAGTGGTGGACAGGGTGGTGAATTAAATGCTTCTTGGGAAGCAGAGGAAAAATGCCTCAAGCATTAGTTAGGGTTGGAATTTGATTCATTTGGCCTTTCACTGGTTTTGTTTGGGTGGTCTCATGCTTCCAGGAGCCATGCTGGGCAGCTCAATAGCCTTCCCACTCTCTCGTAAGGTAAGCAAGGTCGTTGGTCTGCACAATAAAATATTTCAGTTTGATTTCGATTTTTCTTGCATACTCCTGATAGAATTTGTGCGGGTTTGTGTAACTGACAGAGCATGCCTCTTATCATGGCTTGATGGTGGCACCATAGGTTTCCTTCTCAAACACGCTGCAGGTAAGCTTCAGAATTTGGCAAGGCCCTTACTACTGTGTGTTTGTTTTGACAGAGATTTTGAACTTTGGGTGGGGAAATGTATTGATGTGTAGTTTTGTTGGTTGGGGTTTGATAGTTTCTGTGCATCCAATGGATGTGAATGTGTAGTATTCTCCATGGAACTTCCATATGTAAACATTTAGGAAAATAAGAGCTTGATTTTCGGAATCTTGGCTCGACTCTCTATATCGTTTTGCAATGACTTGTAATGTCTTTGGATTAATTTTAATGGAAGCTATGTGTTTGTATATATTGTGTGTTGCGTTACTTATAGTGCCATTTCTTGCAATGGCACCGTGGATACCTTGACTGTGTATTTTATGCAATGTATTCTTATAGTGGTAAAATCATGGATGTATGGGTTTATTTAATGTTGTGGCTACATATTACCCTACAGCTGTAAGCATGAAGCTTGGCTTGGACCTTGGCATGGATACATAGCCTGTAATTATGTGTTTAGATTATTATAATGAGACTATGCAATGGATGTAAAGAGCATAGCTCTTTTTTGTTTATAATGTTAGTTATGTGGAATTTCTTTTGGGCATCCTGAGAGACAAAACCCTTATTGTATAATTTGCAGTGCTTTTTGTTTTGTTTTATTAGAGCCTACAAGATTTGATTTAGGGATGTTTGATGAATTAGACTTATGGTTTGTTTAGTTTTTGTTTGGGCATCTCAGAGGATTCGATCCTAGATACATTTCAATTAAAGTGAACACAGATGTAAGAAACATGCTTCCTAGTTTCGTTAATGTGAATTTATGGTTTCATAGATGAGTTTCCACTTACCGTGATGCGCAAGGAATGACTCTGTTTTGATAATTTTGTTTATGTATTAGTTATTTTATATATGTATTTATTGTTTTTTTTATGATATGAATTCATGTATTGAACTACAGGCAAACCTTTGCGAGATTCGATGGATGGGATGGGTTAAAATATTTGTAATGAATGTATGAAATCCCACAGCTGATCCAAGATAGGATTCAATGGCTGGGTTGCGCTAATAATACTTAGCAGTGTTTACGTTTTCGTAGCATGTATTTATAATGTTTATTTGGTGATACGATATGATGTTTTATGTTTCAATTATAATGTGGAAATAAAAGCATACGTGCTGGCAATAGGAAATCTACCTGCATTTGGAATATATGTTGAGAGTTTGATTTTAATGGTTTTCGAGCTATGGTTAGTTTGTTTCTTTTAGTTTGTAAAGTTATTAATTATTTAAAATGTTTTAGAACTATATTTAATCTTAAGGGATTAGAGATTGGATCTTTGGTCTGTATGTTTATAATTCTATAAATGTTTATTTTTAATAAATTCTTTGGTTTACATTTAAAGTTTGAGCAGAAATTCAATAGCTATTTTATTTGCATAACTTAGAGTTTTAAAATCTAAGATATGCATGTTTGACAATTTAAAACAATACTAAAAGAATATAAACTATACTTTCCTATCTAGGTAATAATGGTTGAGTTTAGTGTTTAAGAAAATATATCAACCCCTAGCATAGCATCTACTCCTATGGTTTATATACAAATACTGTAGGCTTTAAATCTCTGTAAACAAAAGGAAAACCTAGCTAAAGCAAATATACAATATATAGATTTTCATTCAAGATTATAATCCCTACTTTAGTAAAATATGTAAGAACTATAGAGAAGGTAAAAACATCATACCTGCAAGTTGTAGCTATTTAATGGCTAGAACCCTGCACACTCAAGAACACATAATTAATAAGAGTAGAGACAATTCTAACCTCAGATCTATTAGCCGAATAACTTTGGAACTACCACATTCCACCCAACCATGACCTAGAACCGTTCTTGGTTTCAATTCAAATCCCCCGTAGCTAGTTCCAACATGCAAGTATTCTAGGGCTACTAAAGGTAAGGCTTCACCTATTTGGAATATCAGGTTCTATACCAGATTACTTTTCTTTTTGGAAAATGTTCTCCAAAATTCTTAAGAGAATAATGATTAGATAGAATAGATTGAGATACCCAAGTCTTTCTTTGGCTTGGGTCTTTATAGACAATCTTTAAGGAAAAATGGCAGTTACATCAAGAATAATTTATTTTCTTGAAATAATCTTTTACTTGATTTATGGGAATTTAATATTTATTTAACTTGACTTAGGAACTCTTTGACTAGTTCCTATTTTCACTCTTTTAGGTATTAAATAATTATTTAATTATTTTAGTAAATAATAATGCATAGGTCCTTTATTTTATTATTTATAGTTACTATTATTAATACATATGCTTACTCTTTCATTTGTAACATATATAAACTATATATATATACATATATCATTGTTTAACATTTTTACTCTGGGTATCATATAGCATGATCCCAAATCACATGGTATTTTATTTAGCTTATAATCATTTCTTTTATTAAGGACTTTAGGTAGGGTTGGTCAGTTAAGTTAGGAATCTATAAACCTCCTTGCATGTTGGATTACCTCGTATATCATGGTATTTCTTCAGTGCTTGATGAGAAATAGAAATTCAAAATTTCTTTGAATCAACTTAAAAATAAGTAAGATGAGGTCAATGTTTTATCAGAGTCATTTTCACTCAAAATAATTAATTTTTCAGTAACTCCTAGCATTATTCAGAGCCCACACTCAATGCTAAAAAACAAGGAATTACACTTAGTGCAATTCCTGATCCTCTTGCTCAACACTAATGCTAGGATGTAGTTGTGTAATATAGCTAGGGATAAAATTTCCAAGGATTTGATGTTCCAAAGCTTTTTCTCAACATCAATTTGGAATTCTCTAGGGATTATTCCCAAGACTTCCAATTCTTATCTTTTCATGTGCTTCAGATATTTATGCTCAACACAAACATTTCAAACCTCATGTGGTCTAGAGCTGACGCTCAACACAAACATCAAATACTCATGTGCTTAAGAGATCTCGCTCAACACAATCATCAAACCAGTCATGTGCTTCAGATCTTTTTCTCAATGCAAACATCAAATCACTCACGTGCTTTAGAGATTGCGCTCAACACAAACATCAAATACTCATGTGCTTTAGAGCTCTCACTCAACACAATCATCACATCACTCATGTGCTTCAAAGATTTCACTCAACACAAACATAAAATCACTCATGTGCTCCAGAGCTCGCGCTCAACACAAACATCAAATCACTCATGTGCTTCAAGGTCTAGCCCCAACACATGCAATCACATATATGCTAAATAAAAATATGCATTGGCTTATGCCCAATATATCAAACAAATCATCATACTCAGGTGCAGTGGGGTCTTATTCCCAATATAGTAAATATAAACATCAAAGCATCATCACATGCGATGGGACTTATGCCCATAAGTGTTACGTCAAATTTTGGGATATTACATCCCTCTCCTCTTAGAACAACACCGTCCTTGGTGTTCTAAGGACTGGGAATGAAATCATGAAATAAGGTGGGGTAAGCCTCTCTCATGGTGGCTTCATTCTCCCACTTGTGGAAAATGAGATATTAGTGACCAAAAAATGACCAAAATCCGAATATCAATGACCACTTTTGGTTTGGCGATCGCTGGTGGCTAATTTACGGTCTTTTATTACGCGACCAAAATTGGTCATTTTATTTTGGTCATTTATAGCTTGTCAGTTGGTCATTAATTTGGTCATATACTTGGTCATTAATTTGTTCAATATTTGAATCAATGACCAAATATATGACCACATTTATGACCAAATTAATGACCACATGACAAACTAGAATATGACCACATTTGGTCGTGTAATAAAAGACCGTAAATTAGCCACCAAAACTGCTTTTTGGTCATTAATATGCAAATTTTGGTTTTTTTTTGGTCATTTATATCTCATTGTTTAGTCAAGTATCTCTCAATTTTTGGTCATTTTATATGCAAAGTTTGGTCATTAATCTCATTTATTGGTCACTAATTTAGCCGTCTTATGTGTGGTTATTATATTTTAGTAGTTTAAATGGTGTCCATTATTAATCAACATAAATTTTTAATATGATATTATGTTTAAAATTAAAAAAAAAACCTACATTAGTTGTCATCATATAATACACATGCGAATTAAGCAATGTCATATTAATTAGTTAATTACAACACTTATAAATAATATAAAGTACAACCATATAAGTTTTAAATCACGCAAATTATATTATATGAAATGTCAATTATTACAATAAATATGAGTTTTCTCAAAAACTATCTCCATATAAATTTACATGAAAATCATCTAAATACATCGATGACTTTTCAAAATATTACAATGACTAAACCATACCATTTGTACTTGGCTGCTAAGCCATACCTAGATCCCGCATCAACTTCAATTAACCCATACTTAGCAGCTCGAAAGTCTCAGCAGTAGACTCTTCATACTCAATGGCAAAGCCTCAACAACAGGCTCTTCATACTCAATGGCCCACTTAGTTAATTTCATTCCTGCAAAATCCGGTAAAAAAATCTAAGTAAAAAAAACAATGAACTGTAAAATACAAAAACAATGAAGAAAATTGTTTATAATGTTCAATATATTAGCCTCCAATTGCTTTTCCTTTTTCTATACAAAACACTTGAATTGAGCGATTAGACATTTATTTCGAAGTTTCTATTCATACTCATGTACTTGGAAAGATTTTAATGTTTTACCTCAGGTTTAAAGACACTCTCTATGGTATTCTGGGAGATACTCTCAATAAGAAAGAAATGTACAATAGAAGGGAAACTTTCTGAATTGTCTGGTGGGTCCGTGAGCCTGCCAACAACCCATGCCCTAACAATTGTCTCTAGAAGCCAAATATGACGTGTTATGTAACAGGGTTAAGCTTCACATGCAATTAATAAAAACTTTGAATCATATAACAACGGGGAAATGCCATGTTTTATCATAGCCCAACACACTTATAAGAGGAAATCATGCCCATAGATATAAACCAATGAGAAAGGCCAACCAGATTCAAGGTGAGTGCCCCTATTTTGTCACTACAAATTTTTTTAGCAGAACCCATAGTCTCACTACAAATGACAAGAAAACATGTTAAGAAGCGAGACACCACTCTCAAATAAATCATAGACAATCACTAGATATTAATCTGAATAAGCTAAATCTATAAAAACTTCTGCAATTAATCGTACGTCAAGGTGACTACCAATGGAAGTCCTTCTGGAACTGCAACAACGACAATGGAGACCTACAAACAAATACTTCCATTAGTATTTCTCTTATGTACATTTTCAAATAATCATTGGACATGACACTACTCAACATTTTTGTAAACATTGACAGCTGATTTTATACAAACTATCCATTCAAGCATAATACTAACAAGATACTGAAAGTAGGACATGGTGACCTATCGCAATCGAGAAGATGTTAACAATTATGTTAACTGTGTCTCCAACCTTGGTCTTTCCTGCTTGAAACATGGGTTTCCCATTGGAGTCTTGTGTATTTCCTGTAAAAAAATATCATAAAGCAGAACACAAGCTACAGTCAATACAAAGTGGCAGTGCAAAACACAAATAATTTAGATAAAACATTGAAAGGTAGTACAGTATCACTTACCTAATCAAGAGGATGCCAATCAAGCTACCGATCAAGTTGTTAGGCAGCAATGATGAGGGAATGAATGACAGAAATAAACTGAAACAAGAAGCCAATTTTTGTTATTCAAAAATGCAGAACTCACTCTAGAGTCTATATTGGTTTCTATAAGTCTAAATAAAACCTTATACATAGAATGACCCAATGTGGCCTGCATCACTATTCAACTATTTATATTCATTCATAAGAAGCATGCTGGGTATAAAAATATGAATCCAACTATTTATATTCATTCATAAGAATTGTAGATTAAATTTGAATGTATTCAAGACATGGAAAATAATTCCTCTCTTAGATGTACCTTTGCATGCACTCACTGAGGATTTTGAACCAATGAAATTTCTTAGAAAAGAGTGAAACAAGTAACTACTCCAAAAGAAAAAATGAAATCACAAATTTAGATTGCACTATTTTGTAACATAGAAATAGATCATCCTGAAGAATGGCAACAAGATCAATTCCTAGGTGATATTTTAAAAAAACCAAGTAGGAAAAATAACAGATTTTAATGTTTGGATCAACATACCAAAAGAGAAAAGATGCCTCAAAGAATCAACATCATTTTCCTCTAGGGTGTAGGTCTGCAGAAGTAGAAGCAATCTCCTCACAAGAAGAAAGTGTTAAGAAAGGATATTGGTCTCGTCCTGAAGCTAAGTCTCCAAGAGATCTGACTCTGTGGAGAAAGGAAACCAATCTTAAAATAGACTCGAGATGCATAGGATGTTCCACAAACTCAACTTGAATAATATCCTATGGAATTGTCTTTGGACACCTACACATATTTTGACCAGATATTTTTTTAACTAGGAAGACTGGAAAAATGTCATTTCAAAATCATAGTGGATAGGGTGGCCAGATGGCAGTAGCAGATGGCCATTCAATTCGGGAATCTCCATATTTCCACTAGATCGAATGAAAAAAATAATACCTAAAGACAAATGAAGGGAAGTTTTGTTGAACTCATAAGTCCTCCACAAGACAAGAAAATTGATATTATCCAATCTCAGTCTAGAACTTCAACCACCATACCATAAAAATAGGAAATTGGTTGGAATAGCAAAAAGAACTTTCAGCAGAACAACAATTGGATCACAAATTTTACAGTGAGACAAAAGACAGGCCACTCTTAAAACATCTTAGGAAAACAACATATGTGAATTATGCAATAGAAATAAAGTTTAAGATGCACAGAAGTTATTTCTAGGATACTCCATCTACATTTTTAAAATATGAGAACTAAGATCTGCCTCTCATAACCTATTGGCACCTTCTCTCCTTCATGCTTGTGAGGTATGGAGCCCACAACTGAGGAAAAGAAGTTGAAACCACATTAACAAGGTACTCATCAATAAGTTTTCAAAATGCATTAACTTTTAACACCGAGAAAATTATCGCATGCCATTCAATGACTTTATATGTGGTTCTGAAGCTGACATGAATCTAGCATGTCCTATCATTTTCACTTTGTTAGTTGCCATTGGAGTTGTAGATCGCACCATCATTTTTGGAAGAAATAAATTCTCTACATGATAAATAACCAGTCCCTGGATGATGTAAGAAGAGAAAGCTATTTGTAATAGCAAGCCAGAAAGCCATTCTGACTTCAATACAATGCAAATCCATGTACATTGTCCTCTATTACTGTATTGGTTACTTTTACTCGTATTTACTGGTTATACTATTACCGGTACTGCTATTGGTAGTACTTGGTACTGTTTTTGGTCTTACAGCATACTATTGGTTATGTATAATGTATATCTAAGTGAAGACTTGTTTCTGTGCAGCTTTGTGGTATTGGTGAAGTCCTTTACTTCACGCCTCAAATACTTAAAAAATCTGGAGTTGACACCTTGTTAGTTCAAGAAGGCAATTAAGGTAGATTCAGCTTCTCTTTTGGAAAGTGCAATTACCTGTCTTCCAATGTTGCCCTTTATAGTGCTTGCAATGTTTCTAATGGACCGTGCTGGAAGAAGGTAACACTGATGCTAAAGAAACCACACCTTTTCATGTAAATTTAAATCATGTGTATACAAGAATGACATCTTGTATTGGTGCATATCTCTATCATCTACTTGGTTTATTTCATTTCCAGCCTAGAAATTTCTAGTGTTCTGGGAAAAGTGCAAATAGACTCAAGGAAATGGTTGATGAATTGTTTAATCATTCGACATCTCTATGCCTTGTATAATGTGCTTCTATGTCATCAGAAACTGATCTTAAGGGGGGCACTTCTAGAAGAAACCATCCCAAAACTGAACCACTCCAGAAACCTATTGCTGGCATCTATTTCCCATTTCTGGATGAGAACTTGAAAGAAATGCAACATAGATATCAGAAACTTGAATTTGGCCTTTTGGGTTTTTCCAATTTTCTTTTCTGGTAACATAGATATGTAGTATGAATGATCTCCCCGTGCTGGTTATTTGAAGCTTCTTAACTAGACTTCGATCATTCTTTTATGTGGGTGCAAGAAAATACTCCTATCTACCACTCTAGTTCTATTCATTACATTCATTACAATTGCTTTGGTAAATAAATTGCTTCAATCGGGATTGTCCAGGGAGGTATCTCAGTTGTGGGCCTGATGGTATTCTTTTGTGCCTTCAATATGGGATTTGGTGCAGTGGCAAACATTTTATGTTCAGAAAATATTCCAACAAGATTTAGAGGAATTTTCTTGGCTCTGTGTGTTATAATAACGTGGACTGCAAACATGCTTATCATATTCATGTTTCCTACCATGAACAAGGGCTTGGGAACAACAGGTGTTTTTGGATTTTCTGTATTATGAGTGCAGTTTCTTGGATATTTATCTTCCTTAAGGTTCCAGAGACCAAGGGATTTCCTTTGGAAGTTATCAAGGAGTTATTTGTTGTATCTACATCTCCAGATGGAAAGGAAGAAGCATAGATTAACCATAATATTAGAACTAAATGATTGACATAGCTCTGCAGACCGTTAAATAGGATGGTTATGGTTATGGTTTTGGATAATTCTATTGAAGCATTGGAAAGCACAAACAGAAAGTTGAGCATGAATATTATTCAACACTTCTTTATTTCCTCTTTTTTAGATTACAGCCTAGGCCCTATCTACCTTTGCAATGCATGATTCAGAAGCAGCTGTATGCGATTGATGTAAGTAGTCAAATGTATTGTATCTTAGGGTTTTAAGATGAGAGATAATACTTTTCACGTCACCTTGAGAATTCCATTGTCCACAATCAATCTTCCAACTGTTGAACTAGCTGCCTTAACTAAGAAGCTAGAATGTTGAAATCTCCCTTTCTTTTTCTGAAGAGACACAAGCACGACATCAAGTTAAAAAATTCACTTCCATGGGAAAATTTCTTATTGGGATCCAATATAGACAGGTAATCTAATTCATGCAAAACTATAAATAGAGTAGAGAGAGTATTAGGGCTGGCATAAAAAACCAAAGATATTCTAAATTCAGCCACATTCATGAATTATGTCTTTAAATGTAGCAAATACCTGACCAACATAGAGGTTGTGATATTTTCTCATCACAGATATCCACTTAGAACCTTCAGGTGTGTCAACTGGCTGCTGATTTTGCTTGTACACAATTTTACCATTGTTTATCACAACTTCATATTGCTCTCTCTCATTCTGCAATATAAAAAATTGTAAGAATAATGAGTTCAAACAACTGAGATGGTAGATATAAATCCCCCTCTAATGAACATGTGTGTCCCGCATAAGGTTTAGTTCACATGCACCTTGACAAATAAAATACCAGAATTGTTCTAAGTTCTAACTCCAGATAACCATTAACTACTGTTGCATTTTAGGAGTTCGATAAAGTAAGGAGAAGATCGATTAAGAAATATTACTGGGCTAAGGTATTTAATTTGTTGCTTTTGCAATGTTGACCTTGGGAAGTCATCAAGATTAAGATCCCTACCATCTCCAACATCAAGCCTGTAATAATGACTTTAATTAAGTTAAATTTGACTTATCCAAAAGCACTGTCATTCAGTACATCTTATCATGGGTTTTCTCTGTTTTAACTAGGGCAATACATATTATAGAGAGAGAGCGAAAGAGAGAGAGAGATGCTTAACAATATCAAATTAAGATTTTGATCATTCAATATTGCCGATAACTTATCAAGTTATCAGCAAGAACAATTTAACAAATAAAAATGAGCTTTGTTCATAGCAGCTTAATCTATTAATCATCACCTTCTAGAACGAGTTCTATATAAAACAATTAATAACACTTCAGGATGAGCAGTAAGATTACATGGGATAAAAATATAGGGCACGGGAAAATCTATTTAAATCATGGTTTAAAAGGTCATTCATTAAATGGGACTTCTCTAATTAAGAATTTTTCTTTCTATACAGCCAATTGTTGACTACATAGTTCTTTTCATGCCAAAAGAAATAGCCAAGCTTACCAATAGAAAAATGGTTGTGATGTTGGATTTCTATACCAGTCATCATACTAGTAATGCAAGTTATGCCCATAATGGTGGCGTGGATCAATATGCATACATACCGAATAAACATTTCAAATTAGACAAGGACTGAAGAAATGTTCCTCACAGACAACATACACTAGAATTAACTGTCAATGATGTTTCTGGGAATGATGATAACCTTACAACTTCAAGCCAATGCTGAAAGGCTGTTCACTTTCCTTTCTCATCCTTGGATAATCCCTTTCCAGGCTGCAAACAGTCCCCTAATATTTACTCCAAAAGTATAAATGGAGGCATATTTTTGCAGGCAAAGTCCTTCATGAGGTGAAAATAGGTGTCCTATCTTAATGCGCAAAATAACAAATTCCCATATGTAATATATTATTAGAAAATTCCAAAATAACTTGTTAAACCAATTTAGAATGTTTGCAACCAAAAGAAATAAGAGAACAAATGACAAAGTAAGCATAACACTTTTGCAGCCTTTACTCTTCCATGTGACCAGCGTGAAACAACAGTGTTGCAAATTCTATTGCTTTCCACCTGTATGCACATTTTAACAGACTTTTAATAATAACTCAGTAGATAGTATATTTAAAATATGTACCACGAGAAGCACAAAAAGTCAAAATTCACCATCCATGAGTCTTGACTAGTTCCATAGACAAGCTTTAAAAGTACCATGATAGCACTAGTTTCAGATCAGATAATATGTAGTGTATTATTTAAATGAATGAACTAAAATATCTGTGGTGAAACACCAAGGAAAAAATAACAATTAAATTAATTAATTCATACTGGTCAATTATGGCTGCAATGGAAGTCAAGTGATTTGGCTCAAGGAAATGGTCAATAGCTTTTGGCAATTGATGTCTTTGGGAACACTACCTGAAAAGCTATTTCCCTAAAGTTCAAGGTTGTATACAGAATTCCAATTTTCAAAGGATGGAAGCATGCCTGATAAATTTGAGAAAGATGCTGAAAATATTTGCAGGCTCGGAGAAGACTAGATATTTGGAGGAAGGTTTCCTTGGAGATAATTATGAGAAACATTAAGCAATTGCAAACTAGGTGAATTTAAGAGATCAGAAGGAATAGGCCCACTAAAATTGTTACAAGGGAACTCCCTGTAATTTGACGATATTTCTAAGAAATTAGCACTGTTTTTACCACCTGAGATCTTATGAGTGTTCACATCAACAGTCTTGTTCATGGTATCAAAATCTCTTTTCTCACCTTTTCCATGATTTACTTTTGTATATTTCAAATTCAGGTTTCAAGCGTTAGTGGAACCGTAGAGCTTCCCAAATGTTTTCTTTACTAGTTTTTGCAACAAACGGACTTCATGTTCTTCTAGGAGTTTTCTTAACTACATACATCCTTGTGAAACGAATTTGAGTTAGTTGTCTTCATGATTGCCTCTAAAGTGCCAATAAATAATATTCAAATTGACATCCTACATAATTGAAATAAGAGTACATTGAATAATATAACCTTTTGCTAAAATTTCACACTTCAACTTTTAACAGGTAGCTACAAACTCCATGACAGATCATCATTAAATTTTATAAACAGTGACATATAAAAAACAATAAGTACACTACATTTTTCTTAGCGATTACAAAAGATCATACAAGGACTAAACTTGAGGAAACAAGAAAAAGCATTCCTGTAATGTAAAACGCGTGTGGGTGTACCAGCATGGGTAGACCCATGTGCTAAACTATAAAATTAGAATAAACCAAGGTGACCTGAAGCCGTGACAAGTCCTTATCTCTTTAGAACATGAGATGTCATTCAATTATTTCATCCAAAAACAATAGATGGGGATGGGGCTTTGGTTTTCAAATGGCTGATCTGAGAAGATGATTTTCTCTCACTTATCATGCAATTATCACTGCTCATGTCTTTTACAAAACGTCATTTAACTTTCCCATTTTCTCTTTGATTTTCTGAAGGTACCTCTTCTTCATTTGATAATTTTATACTTGGTTTCTTTAAACTTGGTTTTCTGTCACATTGCATGGTAAACTCCCTTTCCCTCATCTTTATGCCCTTAGCAGATGTAACAGCATGTTCAAGTTGTTCATGCTTTAACGAAACACTATGTTGTACATATGAACCTCTGGGGTCAGCTCCTTTCTCTGGTATGGATACAACATGTTTTTCCTGCATACCAAATCTATTTTTATCAGCAATAAGGTTCTCTCTATTTCCCCACTTTTGACCTACAGTTTTGACCAAATTCCATAACCACATTTGTTGAGAGTGGATTATCCTGAAAGCTCTCTTCTGATAAAGTTGTTCCCTTCTTTGAATCCTCTATCTCTCTCTTGGGATTTCACATTTTCATTTCTAACCCACACATTCAGGTGTTCCTTTTCCTCTGATTGGTAATCCTTTCTTGCCTTTTCTTCTTTTGAAAATTGGAAATTCCTCCTGCACATAGATCTGTGTCACTGGTTTATAGCAAATGAGGAAGATGTTTCCATATAGTTCTGGTTGACATTATTTATTTGCCTATCACCTAGAGCTTTTACTTCTTAAGGATTTCTCATAACAGACTGGTCAAGATATGTAGTTCTCATCTTGAGTTCTGGAGAAGTATTTTTTAACGATACTTCTAAAAAACTAGCACTGTCTTTACCACCTAAGATCTTACAAGCCTTCACATCAGCAGTCTTTGTCACATCAGTAGTTTTGTTCATGGTATCAAAATCCTTTTTCTTTCCTTTTCCATCATATGCAGGCTTCTTTAAGGATACTATTGACAAACTAGCACTGTCCTTACTACCTAAGATCTTATGAGCATTCACATCAGTAGTATTGTTCATGGTATCAAAATCTCTTTTCTTGCTTCTTCCACCATGAGTAGGCTTCTTTGACGATATTTCTGAGAAATTAGCACTGTTTTTACCACCTGAGATCTTATGAGTGTTCACATCAACAATAATTTTCATGGTATCAAAATCTCTTTTCTCACCTTTTCCACCATTTACTTTTGTAGATTTCAAAGTCAGGTCTCGAGCATTAGTGGAACCGTAGAGCTTCCGAAATGTTTTCTTTACCAGTTTTTGCAGCAGATGGACTTCATGTTCTTCTAGGAGTTTTCTTAACTGCATACATCCCTGTGAAAGGAATTTGAGTCAGTTGTCTTCACGACTGCCTCTAAAGTGCCAATAAATAATATTCAAATTGAAATCCTACATAATTGAAATAAGAGTACATTGAATAGTATAACCTTTTGCTAAAACATCACACTTCAACTTTTAATAGGTAGCTACAAACTCCATGATGAATCATCATTAAATTTTATAAACAGTGACACATAAAAAAAAATATGTACACTACATGGTTCTTAGCAATTACAAAAGATCATACAAGGACCAAACTTGAGGAAACAAGAAAAAGGATTCCTGTAATGTATAACACTTGTGGGTGTACCAGCATTGGTAGACCCATGTGCTAAACTATAAAATTAAAATAAACCAGGGTGACCTGAAGCTATGACAAGTCCTTATCTCTTTAGAACATGAGATGCCCTTCAATTATTTCATCGCAGTAATATATTCTCTTTAAAATTGATTTGAATAAGGAAATTTATCTTCTTCAAGCTATTCTGAACTTCGCACCTAGTCCATAATTGTAAATAGACAGCAACTCTTGTCTTGGATATTGTAAAAAATAGAGACTGATCATGCCTTGTAGTTTGTTTGTATAATATTGATGTAGTACGCCACAAAAATGAAAATGATCATCACGGAAGCTACAACATATGGTATGAAATACAGAAATCACTGATCAAAGTATGTCTGCTTTCTAACAATATTGCCTTTAAAGGCTTACTGTACAGACTTAAAAATCTGATCATACAAAATGACCAAATCTCGCTGAGTTGAATATGTATCCTATAATTGTAGTCTTATATTTTTTTGATTGCTGATGAATTTAGTACAATACGTTGATGTTGCAATATTTCTTATCAATTCTAAAAGGAGACTTGATGGTATAATAAATTTAGATCTACAAGGCTTTCTATTTTGGTGGAATTGTCTTTCATAGTTTTATTTTAGGCAGTGCTTCAGATAACAAAGGGGCCTCTCCAAACTGGGACATATTGCTTGCTAATCCTGGGAAGACAGCAAGGAAGGTGAGGAGGTCACTACTGTGCATCAATTATATCCAATCCCATTTTCATCTAATGTCTAATGTATGTTTCTAGAATCTTTTCCCAAAAGAAGTATCAAATTTTAAGAAAAGTTAACTATATTTCCCTTGTAGAAGAAGGTCAAAAACAATAAATAGTAAATTCTTTCTTTTCTCATTTATTAATATTCTATTTATAAAATACAAATGGAAAGTTTGTTTTTTCTTCTTATTTGCCAATATATCTAATCCCCTCTTTTTGTTTTCCTGTATAACCTTTTAGGGATCAGGAACACAATTAAATCTAAATGCTAAGGATATAGCAAGGTGCACACCATCAAAACGTCAAGATGCACTGGAGCAAGACGTGAGAGCCAATTACTATGTTCATACTTCCTTGTTTATTGTATTGCAATTTATGATGGAACTTAAATTATTTTCAAATCCAACAATAATTTAACTTCAATCTAGCTCTAATTCAGTTGAAGTGTTAATTGGTGATATGTTGTGCTTTGAGAAATTAAAATTTAATGCCACTCATACAATCTAACAAATGAATAATAGAAACACTTAGAGCCAATAGGTTCAGAATAGTATCCTAGAAGTTATTGATATTGCAATTGGTTGCAGTCTGATTTCAACATTCTACCCTTACCCTGTGAATTTTGAAACTTATTTCTCCTATAGATATGCAATCTCTTATTCAAATTAATTTTGTTGTTGTTGCAAAAAATGAGGTGGTGACAAAGGAACTTGTACAATATTCTCACCATTTTTCATGAGAAGAAGCCCTTTCTTTCTTTTACAGCATAACAAGTTACAAATCTCCTATATTTTTCTAGCAAACTCTGCAGAAAGAGCTGGATGTACCTCTCTTGGTTGCATTTTCTTTCAAGGGTTCCTTGCCTTTTCCATCCTGTTGCAAACTATTTCCATTTGAAATTTCTTACGAGATAGTTTCCCGTGCGAGACAATTTTGTTGAGTTTTTGCATCGTTCACATTCAAATCAGCAGTAGTTTTTGTTGCAACTTGAACCTTGTTGCAGTTAACCTTTGATTTTACACTTTTGAATTTTGTTTTACAGCTCCAAAATTCTCCTTATACTTTGTTACAATTATCAATTTCTTGCCTTACCAGTGTACACCTACAACATTCCTCAAGTCGCAATTCCACAACTATGTACCATTTTCGCCAAGTTCTAGCAGAGACATATAAATTGGAAAGTGATTCTGCTATATAATTTTGGAAGTGCTTTTGTTCAATGGTCAGGGTTTGGTTTTAGTGTTTTATAGTTCAGATCATAGGATTTTATGTTTCAAGTTTTTACTACTCTACCTAAATTTTAGTTTTTCTTTAATATACACACAATGCACCTTCACTGCAACCTGACACACCCTGATTTCAAAAATGACATCTGTGTACCTGCAGTTGTGCCCGTCCCTGCATCCACATCCATGAACCCTGTAGACTTAGGTATTTAGTGTAGGAACCTTCTAATTAAAGCATTAAACTCTCATGTTCTTAAGGTTTGAATTTCTTTGTTTGATTACTGAACTGCTTCTTTACTATGGTTTTCAACTGCTATGATTCTTAAAGAAAGTTATATCCTTCATTTAGTGTGCATGAGTCAATTGAGATGCACTAGAGATGATTGTCTTATAGGTTAGTTTGAAATGGGGTAGACCTTTTTAAAGCCAATAGATATCATTCATTTCTATATGAAGCTCCTGGGGAAGATTCAGAAAGTATGAAGGGCACTTCCTCCTGATCGAAGATGAATTTCTTTTTCCCCAGATTAACCACTCTTCCATGTTGGAGTCTTTTTTACTATTAGCCATTGTCTAATATTTTGAAGGTCCTCCTTTTCCTTTAAGTGTTGCCCTGCCATTACTCTGTCTTCCCAGATCGTAATATGCTTACCACTTCCTCGAAAAATAAATAAATGGGTTTAAGATCCCCTTAATGCATAGTTCCAACAGTCCATTATTCTTTTTCTGTCCATTGTGTTATAATATTTCTTGAATAAGACCTTCTTCCACAAATGAGAGGGGTCCTTAGATATCAAGTTTGAAAAAAATTTAGCTCCTAATGCTAGATTCATGGAGGCTGGGTATCTTATTCACAATCCTCAAGAAAATGTATGGATTATAACATTTTATCATCTCACCAGAGCAAATACTCTGACATCAAAAACTCTCAATTTTGCCTATTTTTTGAAAAGCTCCCAAATTTTTCAAAAAGGTCTCTGAATAAAAAAAATATCTCCCATTTAGGTGATTCTTCTCTCTGTGATATCTTATTTCTCACTGCAGATTAATCAATCTCAATAAATCTTTCATGGACTATAACCATGGACCACGAGTGCTGTTAGTTTCTATTTAAATTTAACTGATAAATTGAATATATATTTTTTTAATGCTTGCCGAGTTTTTACCAATATTTTCCAGAGTTACTGATTTCATAAGATGATGATAAATCCCCTTGAGTTTTTGGTGAGTCTGAGTTTTGCAACAAAGGTTTAATTTGTGTATTTTATATACAGTAGGCATACAATGTTCAGATTTGTATTTTCTATTGCCTGGAAATCTGTTGCGGAGATCCAACCCACATGTCTATTGCCAAAATATTGACTGTAAGTTGCATAGGATAGTTTATAGGCCTAATGTTTCTAATTTTACAGTTTTGACTTTTGTTCTACAGCTCTAAAATTCTCCTTATATTTTGTTAAATTATCGATTTCTTACCTTGCATAAGATAGTTTCCAGGCCTGCAATTTCTTGCCTTGCATAGGATAGTTTCTAGACATAGCCTGACTGCTGCAATGTCTTAAACAAAGACCATTAATTGCAGGTTTCCAAGAACAACTCATTTTAAATTCATCTTCCTTGTCCATCTAGAAATGTAATGCTGAGTTTTGGTGGGCATTCTTTTTTGCGATGATTAACGTTTCCATGATGATTGATGTTGACATAATTATTTAGGCAGCTGTAGCAGCAGCTGGAATTTGTATTTCTATTTCATCTTTTGAATTCAAGTATGAAGAAGAAGTGCTGAAGTAGCCAGATTTGAATCCACAGTTTGCAAGTGTTTGGAAATGTGTGCAAGAGTGACACCATGATGCATGTTCAGATCTTGATTTGATGAACACCTAATGTTGCCTAAAATGATGATAAAAGTGATATTGACACACACATAATTTAATGTGTGAGCACATAGTTGTAGATATGACAGTAAGCTAAGTTTTATGAAGAAAAAAAAAACATTCTTTTGAAAATATTGCATCAGTAAGGCAGTCATACAAGTTTGTGTCATCATGGAGATCAAGGCTTAGTCCAAGCATTTGAAGTATTGAATTGGAAGCTTATTCAAAAGGCTATAGCAAAAAACATAGTGATCAATCTTTGTTTCTGAAGAAGACAGTCTGGATGACAAGTTCAGCAGACCATTGAAGAAAGTCTTGTTCAGTCCGAATTAAAAAGGTGTTTGCTGATAGGGGAAGTATGATAATTTGGATATTCTTAGCCATATTAAAAGATACAAGAAATATGAATATCAAGCATCCAAGGAAGGCATGAAGGTTAAAATTGAATGGATGAAGTAGCTAGCAAATATGATCAGCAAACTCATATATCAGACCTTTAATAAACTGAGAAAATTGACCAGCAGCATTGAAGTTTGGATCTGAGTATATAATGAAATAGTTTGATATGATAGGGGGAGTTAGGTACATGATTACCTTTTATGAATTTACTAGATATGGACATGATTAACAAGAATGATCTGATGAGCAGAATCTTTGTATGAACCTTTGATGACTTGAATATCTGAGCTGACATCCTTGATGATGAGTTGATTGGGGATATGGGGTTGGTAATATGGACATGGTATTGACATGACTATGGACAAATTAATAACATGTATTTGAGAAATATAAACAGTAAACTTGTAGATGACCAGGCAGTGAACATATTTTGGCAAAAATTTGCATGACAACTTCTGTCAAGAAGTGATATATGGATCATGGTTACAATGGCATATAAAGCAAGAAAATGAAGAAGACAATTATCGGTTTACAAGGCATCAAGTTTTTGCAAATACAATGGCATAGGCTATTTTGACAGTAGCAAGGATGTGCATACAATGAAGCATCATAAGCTTAGGGGGGAGTTTTGGAAAAACTACATTGAAGTTTTTGAAGATTCATGTGAAATTTCACAGCCAAAGTACTGATTAACAGCAGCAGCTTGCTCAAATAAATGGCTACAGCAGTACACTCAACAGGAGCATAAAACTCAGCAAGTAATCAGTGATCAGTGATTTTAGATTCAGATATATGGACTTTTTCTAAAGGCATACTATATGGCAGTCAAGGACAGATCTGAAGGACTAACTTATTGAGTGGTTTAGTGACAAAGTTATACCAAGGGAAAACATCATCTTGAATTAGAGAGTAAGTTTTGTAGTTTGAAATCTGCTAGATAAGGTATGTGTGCTTTCACTTAATTTCATCCAATAAAAGAGCACCTTGGCACAGATTCAAAGAAAAATATGAGACATACACATCTCAAGTATAGTGTTGATTTGAACACTATCTCAGCCTAGCACAGTTTTTAAGGAGAAGTTGTTCCAAGGATGCATTACCTCTATTATGAGGTACAATTCATTTCAGCACTAATATCTGGAACAAACTTCTTTTGGAACATTGTTTGAAAACTACTTTGTGAACAAATCAGAGAAGTACATAGAGCCAAATTTTTTTTTGTAAATTATGCACTCATTTGGAGATAATATTCACATAAGATGTCACATAAAAAGCGTGATGCAGATGCCCACAAGGCTTAAAAGTGCATGCAACACTAGTGTATATACTCACCAGATGTTGTGCATGCAACACCTTTGGGTATCTTTGGCATTATGTCCGCAGGTTTCTTTATAGTGAGAGGGTTGGAAGATTCAACTACAGCTTTACCCTTCTCATCGGTCTCTTTCTCATAGTTCTTGTTCCTGGTTTGTAACAAATTTGAGGATCTAACCATGTTGATATAATTAGGGTCAGGAGCAGTTTGACTGCCCCCTGCTATGGTACAAGCTGAAGTAGAATTCTTCCCTTGGGGAAACAGATCCTTCAAGACAGTCGGCGGTTGAGTTTGTAACAAATTTTGAGCTTGTTCCATGAGGGGACAAATATGAGTAAGGTGGTCCCCTTGGCACAACTTACAAGGGAACTTGACTTTCTTCTTTTCCTTTTTCCCCCCATCAGCATTGTTTGCGGGCTTTGGCTTTTTTTTATTTTGATTTCCCTCCCCCTTTTTACCTTTCTTCTTCTTCCCGCCGGGCTACTGATTGCCCTTCGAAGAGGTTTGTGCAAAAACATTTTCACTTTGGGAGGAGGGGGAAGCCTTTGCTGCCTCCGCCCTAGACTGTTTGACAGACAATTGGTGAAGTTGTTTTGTCAAAGACTCTACAGTGGGAGATTTTACAGACCCATCCACACCATCGGCATGGGGTCCAGGCTTGGGTTTGTCGGCCTCATGTGAAGGCCTAGGTGCCTCAGGGATGATTTCATATAAAATCCCAGACTGTGAATAAATCAAGTCCAACTGTTGGGCCCTGAGTATGGCTTCTTCCTCACTAGTTACTCCTGATGTGGAAACATCCTTAGATACATAGGGCATCAAAGATTTAAGGAACCATTCTAATAGAAACTCAGGAGGGATGGTAGCTTTGATAAGGCTCTTTCGCCTCCTCCACTCTTGGATATGATCCGAGATGTGGGTTTCCTTGTTTTGTCTAAAGGTGGACAACAAGTCCATTCCGAAATCGTAACGGACTGGAAGCTGGAAGTGGCTAAGGAAAGCGGTAGCCAAGTCCTAGAAACTGCTAAAAGCAGCAGAAGGCAGCTCAATGTACCATTTTTCTGCAGTGCCTGTCAAGGTCCTCTGGAACAGCCTTAATCTCACTAAATATTCATTCAATGAGTTGGAAGAACACCATAGATGGAAGGTGGTGGCATGTGCCCCAGGATCTTCACCAGCCTTACCTTCGAACTTAGGGATGTTCGAGGGAAGTTTGGTGGGAACATGTGGCCACAAAGGGTCATGCCTCACCAGATCGTTCATCAATTTTGATAAGTCTGGCAAGTTCAAAGTTGCCAGAAAAGGAAGCTTTGGCCTAGCCGATGTACTAGATGTACTAGCTTGGGGATTAGAGGGACTTTCCCCCGATCACCCATAAGTAAAAGTGGGGTTTCCCCCAGACACCGGTTGTGAAGTGGGTAGGTTGCTTTGGAATGGATTCCATCCATAAGCCACTGGGTTTTGGGTGGGAGGTGCAGTGTAAGTGGTTCGAGACGTCCCCATAGAAGTTGGGGTCTGAAAGACTGGAGCAGGTATCCCTCCACTAAACAAAGAGAAGGGAGAGCTCGTGTATGGGACCGAAATAGGGGTTTGGTAGCTTTGCCCATAAGAGGTGTTGCTGCCAAACTGCACTCCTACATATGAAGGAGGTGGACCTACGTATGGACTGGATGGGGGTATGTGCCCCCCATTCCAAGGGAATCCTTGGACAAAGGCCGAGGATCCCACCGGACCACTGTGGGTAGTGTAAGGGAAGGAAGAAGGAATTGTAGGCATACTGGTAATCCCAATAGCCATATCACCAGACATACTTCCTATGTTCGAGTAAACCGGTGGTTGGACCACCCGGCTTGCTAGAGTTAAGGGTGTGGAAGGTAAACTAGATCTAGGGGTGCTGACCGGGGGAGGTAGTACCCCTTCAACTGGAAGGGTTGAGGTGAAAACAAATGAACTTTCTCCCTCAGAAGACATAGTTCTACCTACAGGTACACCTAGCACTGGTGAACTAAAATACCTAACCTGCATGATCATTGGATCGTTCAAATCAGTCAAGGGGGTATTATGATTTCTCGCAAACTCGTCAGCTTGCAATTCCTCTATCTTGACTGTGTCAAAGTCAAAGCGGTTAGCTATTAATTCCGGTTCACCAAGAACCTCACTTACTCCTACTGGTTCAAAAGAACCACCTGTGCTTAATCTCCGCCTTTGGGGTAAAGGTGGAGGTTCCAGTGGTGTGAGAGGAGGAAGGTTTCTCAACCTTCTTGACCTTCTAAGCAGCTGGTCCTCCAGAATTAAGAATTTAAAAAATCACACCCTAAGGCCAACTAAACACAAGCAGATCCACAGAGAATACACTAAAAAGATCCTAGAGTCTCAAGCAATCAAAATAGGCTATAAAGATATGCTTTCCCGAAGAAAGCTGATGAACAGTTACTTGGTGTCCTTGAGGGGTTCTTAGGCACAAGTGGAGGAATCACCCAACCGCCCTCCTACACTTTCCACAAGGGTTACCTTCCAAGTCCGTTCAAGGTGAACCAGAAATAACCTTCCGGTTTACCCGGGTATGAGCCCTAAAAAGACAAGAGACTAAGGCTACCTTGACAATACCTACTGTCTGGGGGGACAGTCGTCAGCCGAAATTGTATGCATGGGCAGGTAGCTGAGCCGGAAACTCTGTCTAGGATAGAATACCCAGATGTGTGAAAGTCCTGGGTTACGTTTTGACAAGGATTCGGGGGGTTATCCCCTCTGTCCAAGCCTCCACGCGGCCTAGTGCTTAACTCCTGTTTGAGAGGAGCTTCCCAGATACAGCGGTAGAACCAAGGATTTACGTAATGAATGGTCCACTACGTCTGAGTTTATAATTTGTGGGAAGTTTACACTCCCTAGCCCACAAATCTAGCCTAAGCTAGTAGGTGAAAGGCCCTAAAAATAAAAACTTACTAATAAATTTTAAATTTATGCGTTAATTTTAAGGGTTGTTTCTTTACTCAAAGGAAGTGGAAGTGATGGATTGTATGGTGTTTGGACTCAGCAGAAAATAAATGAAAGTGAAAGTGCATTTAAAGCAAACTAACAATATAAAATAAACTTCTTTTAATTTTTTCAGATATGTATTGATGAATTAACAGCACTTAATAAGAGAAAGTAGCCTATGTTTTTGTATTTTTCTGAGATAATATTTTTTAAACTGAAGCAAACACTACTTTATGCAAAAATTACAATGCAAAAGATTAACTATGTTTTGTTTTTCACCTTTAAAAAATGCTCAAAAAAGGTACTATGCATCTACAATGCACTGCTTGAGTAAACTTGATACTTATAGACTGTATAAAGACTACAAACTGAAGTAAACAGGCAAACATGACCAAAAGACCAGCAAGAAACGCAGGCTAGGACCCTAGCTTGGGTGCAAACATTAACACAAAATCAATGCAGACTTCTAAACAGGCAATTGCAAACCAATAACTGACAGAAAGCAAACTGGAAAGACAGAGTCTAAGACCCTGATCACTGATCTAGACTCAAGCACTCTCACCAACAACCCAAACAGGCCAGAAAACTTCACGATGCAAAAAGTAAATAAAACAAGTAAAAAGGGACTCAAGGGATTTCAAAAGCACTAAGATGTGATCACCTGAGACATTCAACAACTCTACAGCACTCTTAAAGAAAATATTCTCAGAAAACAGGATTTTTAACAGGAAAAAGAACAAGCAAACTTCACACAAAAATCCCAGTTTCCAGGAGTACTCGCGACTGTCTAGCAGTGCAAGTCGCGAATGATTCGCGACTGTTCAATGGAACAAACTGCGAATGCAACTCAAAATTCGCGACTGTCCAGAAGGGAAACCCGCGAATGGGTATAAAAATTTCTCAAAAAACAGAGAAAAAACCCAAGACTTTCAAATGCTGAAGTAATTAAGACGCAGGGTAAAAATCACAAGCAGACTTCAAGCAAACACTGGTCAGGAAAAACAGAAAAAGACCTAAAGCAGACTAGGCTTCCCCAGCAGAGTCGCCAGTTCTGTTGTACAGGATAATTCACCTAATAACCTAGGTCTGGGGGGTTACCAACATACTCATAACTTGCAGACAGTTTGACTCTAAAAGCACAGAATAGGAAATAGGAAAGTAGAAGGACTTACTTGTATTAAACGAAGGTTGATCCTTGCTATCTTCTCCCTCTCTGCTCCACTTCTAAAGTCTCTAGGATAGTTCCTCCTTCACCTGTTAATAAGCACTCTTCCAGATACAAGATGATTCATATATATAAATGCAGGTTAGGAAAATCATATATCATATTGAAATGTAAACATTTACCAATCCAAAAGATATGAAACACATATGGAAGAAGTAATATCTTTATTAACAATAATAGAAAGAGTTTAGGTTACAACCCAATGTCTAAACAAGGACTCCTCTGTCACCAAAGGAGTCTGAGTTTCTCTGCTCCAAATATTTCTGTAGACAATCCACCAGCATAACTTTGCTCTCCAAGTATGATTATCCAACACCCTCCCCAAGGCCTCTATTTATATGGATGAAATGAGGCAGTTCTCGAAGGTTAGGGAGGTTGTGGAAGTTAAGAAGATTAAGTTAAATGAGTAAACTAATCTTCCATTAGCGTGTGGTTTTATGTTTTAATGTTGAGGAAACCATTCGCGGGTCTGTAGTAGAGCAACCCATGAATGATTCGCCACTATATAGAAGAGCAACCCGCGAATAAAATAATTCGCGACTTGCTGTATAGGAGACTCGCGAATGATGCACGAGTTGTCAATATAGGGAGTCACGAATACAACTCAACATGGCAAAATGGCAAAGTAATCAGCTGGGTATATAGGGAATGTACTTCATGATAAGCCAAGGTATAGTGAATATGGGAAACCTCAATCCATAAGTGTCCTTTTGTGTGCCGACATGAGGGATATCAGCACTCGGACGGAGAGGTTCCATTCAGGTGTATAACACCAGACTTAATGATGATACCCTCTATATGTTGCCTGTAAACAATGATTTCATGACCGCAACTGAGGTAGTCTCCCTAAATAAAAAAATTTAATGCAGAAAGTGAACAATGCTTGCAGGGGGAGAGAGAATGCACGCTGAGGCAGAGGAAGTACCTGCTATTCTTGCATCAGAGTATAAAATGCCTGCATCACTGACTAAAATGCATGCAGAGGTTGATAGAGTTTGAAAGAAATGAAAAAAAAATGCCTGACAATGTTGAAGGAAATGTGAGGAATGTTAACTTAATGGCATGAAGCTATTACATGACATTATTGAAAATGTCTAAAAGATGCAAACAACACTTTCACTTGTACAAAAAGAAAATGAAAATTTCTATATAATGTATTGGAAAAGAATGGATATGGATAGCATACTGACATCACATTGACAAACACAAAGCTGGAAAATAGGAAGCCTTGATTGTCGAGCATTCTTATGGATAAGTCCACCCTTAAACTCTGATTTTGTGAAGGTTTTTGATATATAAATGCACCTAGGACAATATAAAATGCCCACAACATCATATCAAACAGGCAGGGGGAGATTAAAAAATATAAAAATCTAGATGAAAGGGGGAGCCAACATTTAGCATGATGACAAGCAGTATTCCAAAATCCATTTTTGGACATTGTGAAGTTCTTGATGGCTCAATAGTTGACACTTTGTCATTAATGGCAAAGGGGGAGAGAAATTGAATAAGGTTTCCATCAATGACAAAGGGGAATTTTGTTGAGCATTGGTTGTCATTGATGACAAACCATTAATGACAAAGGAGACATAAAGGCAACTGATGAAATGACATGGAGTGAAAGGCATTGATGACATGGAAATAAAAACATGGGAACACCAAGAAGGACCAAATGACCCATTATGTGGTCATTTGTGGTCAGTATGGTCATTGGTGACTTGATGGGGTCATGGAACCCATAAATGCTTTGGTTTATGGAAACTACACTCGATCACACTTTTGAGAAACCAAGGACATGATGATATGAAGTTCTTGAAGCTTGATGGATGAAGTTTGTAATGATGATATTGGTCTAGGATATCACTTGATGATGTCCTTATTTGAAGTCTCTTATACCTGATGACATAATTTGATAATATGACAGAATTACAAACAAAGGCTGATAACCATTTAACTTTGGAGAAGCTCATAAAATATGCCAATTTAACTTGATGATGAAAATGATGAAGTTGGATCCATAATTAAAAATAATAAAATTATATTTGCATCAAGTCGAATAAAAAATAAAAAAATAATACAATTTTCAAGTCGTCCTCAAATCAAAATCAAATAAATTTTTTATGGCAGGTCGGCTCCCAACGATTGTTGAAAAACTAGTATAAATGGGCGTCAAAGTATTAATTTTAGGTGAGAATTTGATTGAATAGAGATCTGATTTTCGGGAGATAGCATAGGAAGCCACAGTGGTAAGGATGAAGGAAGAAGATATGAAATTTCTTGACTGGGTGATTGCATTATGAGTTCCATAGATGAAGGAGTGCGAGAAAAGCTCGCTAGCTTGACTGAGGCAAGAAATTAGCAGCGGAGGTCTGGAGAAGATCCGAGTTTCAGTGGCAGCAGTAAGGGTAGCAGCAGCAAGTTTTGTTGCAGGAGGAGCAGTCAATGAATTGTAGCAGTAGTCAAGTATTTTTTTGTGGTGATGACAATGCAATCTAGGATTGGTCGCGGGGTTTCACCAACATACCCTTGACAGTCCAAATTTGCAAAAGAAGACATCAGTCCCAAATTGCAGAGAAGGAAAAACTCCATGAAATTTGCAGTAGTAAAGATAAACAGTCCTATTATTCTTTTCAACATCATCAACAACAAAGAAGGATAACCATAATTTGCAGACAATGAAATACCATGTCACAACAAGAAGCTCTTCTAATCTCAGGTTGTACAATAGTTTTTGTTAAGGGTATTTGAACAATAGTGATATCTGTACATATCCTACATTCACTTGACCTCTATGGAAGAAGACGATCTCAAACATAGGCATCCTACTCGCAGTTTGTATGGTTGATCCTCCTTTTGAAGTATGTTTACAAAGAAATCACAGGGTCAGATGAAGTCATCCACATTGATCTTTACTACTCTTCATGGATTAACACCAACAATGTTCTAATATCGAATAGCCTCAGGAACTGATCTCTGTGGAGAATGCTGAACGACAACTCTAAAGCAATAAAATTGAAACTCTAATCCTTGCAGGCATACAAATCATGATCTCAGTCAGGCCATAGTGCAGCCACAATAGAAGCTTGATGTGTTCGCAGTTGTAACCATAGAATTTTGATGATCTAATCTATCTAAGGTCTTAAGGAAATCTTTGAGTCTGTGTATTAAGGGATGCTAAAATTGTAAGTAAGCTACATGCTGTGAATTCTTGAGAAGAATGTTCAAAGCATCTAAAGGAGTAAATCACGGAAGGCTTCCTAAGGCACTGAAGGCAGTAAACATTTGATCCTGTTCTCTGGTGAAGACATTCTTTCAGACATTCATGTTGAAGTCTTCAACTCTGGAAATTTCTTATGACTGCCACAATTTTTAGCCAGTTATGTTCAAGCATATTGGTTCAAGTAAGTATACTCTTGAAGACATCTTGCATTATCATTTCGTTGCTAGATCTTAGTACTATTGAGAACTATGCTCAGTTGAATGTATAAGGGTTGGAGGAACTATTAGAATTCAGTTTTGGATTTTTGGGAGGAGGCTTAAGCTCCAATGACACATTTTGATTGATGTATGTTGGGCTTGAAAGTTTTCGTTGACTCAACAAGAGGTCATAAGTAATTTGAACAAAGCAGGTAATTATATGATGTGGCAGCAAAAATTAATGAGTAGCAGATGACCAGCAGCAGAGATGAGCAGCGGTAATGAGCAGAGATGAGAAGTGGTAATGAGTAGTGGTGAGCAGATGATGAGAATGTTGATGTGACATAGATTGTTGGTAACACAAGTATATTGTATTGTAAATGCAAGCTAGTCTTGCATCTGGGGTTTGGAAACCTCAACCCTTCTCAGCTGGGTCTAAGAAAACCAGGCAGGGTTTTGGATGCAGAGTAGGTACTCTTTGTATCAGTAGGTGCTAATTTTACCTAATGGTTGTAGCCGGACCAAAACTAATACAAAAATATTACAAAATTATATGGTGTTGTGTTCTGTTGTGTTATGGTTCTTGATGATTCAAATGCTTATGCTATGTGGTTGATGAAGTGAAATATGTTTATGAAATGATTATGAAATTGGTAGACTAGTGGAATGATGAATTGGTAGTTAATTGTGACAAGATAAGAAAAGTTTTAAAATTGGCTTTACACTAATTCACCCCCCCTCTCAGTGTCTAACAAGTCTCTCATTGACTTGGGGCATGCATATCCTCTGTTCGAATGCTTGATGTAAGATCATAGTGTGCTCTTTCTTTCACTGAAGGATATACATCAAATATAGATGCATATACACTCCCTTCAAAAGTGCAACCTTCATCCAGTGTAATTTCACTTAATACAAAATAGGACTGAGTCAAATGACCGTTCATTGTAGAGTCTGGAGCCTTTTCATTTTTAAGTCTTGCAAGGTCTCCTGAAGAAAAAGAATTCTCCACTATGACATCCATCAACCCAACTGATGTGGCTTCAAAAGTATGACAGATATTTGAATGCTCCTTTTTTGTGGGAAATACAACACTACTTCCATAAATTTGTGATGTCTCATCAAAAATTTTATCATTCACCTCAAAGAAACTAACCTGCTTCCCAGTATCTTTCCTTGTTTGTAAATGAATGACAGACTCTTCATAATCAGGTGCAAACAGTTGTTGCAGTTGCACAACTAGGCGGATAAGAGCTGCAGTTGTGTCATGGAAAGTATCCAACCAAATGTTACCTTCTGTACAGGTAACTTTCCAAATAAAATTGTCCTGGAAATTCATTTCAACCTCCAGATTCATTATTGCCTCCCCACCAATCTTCACTTACCCTTTTGAATGTAAGGATTCTGCATCATAGGCATGCTTACTGTTTCTTCCTTCCAATAAATATAAGAGAAGAAGACCTACATCTTCCAGCAAGATAATGTACTTTTTTTTTTCTATATTAGGATTCACCTTAGTTGAAAGCCTCAGTGCTGCTATAGCTAAGATGCATGTCACCGGTGCACATGCTTCTTCAATGGGACGATCTGTAGAGAAACTGTTTATTCTTGAGGCTTCAAGAAAAGGCTCATAACTCACAGCGATATCTAATAATTCTAGCAAAAATGAAGTAGTATAGGAGTTCCCATCCTTGAAAAGCTCTTCTTGTGGACTAGTATTAGCAATTTGTTGCTCATCATCAGTAGACTGACTAAAAAATGAAATGATTGAAGCCAACCAATGAAGCCGGCCACCAAGAGCAACAAGTGTTCCACATCGGATTGTAACAGATGTAAGACTCTATAAATGTTGTGGGTTATCAAGATGTATGATTTTTGTTCCTGTATTTCCACTAGCCAACGCATTTCTACCTCCCCCATCACCACACCCTAAAACATTAGTTTTGCAGCACAGTAAACATAATTCTCTAAATTTTCCAGCAGATTGTGGCTGCTCCATTTTTTCACTCAATGATCCATACAATAATCCCTCATCATGATTTAGCCAAATATAGCTGGCACCAGACACACCTCCAAGATTTGATACAGACAGAACTTCAAAATTACTTACTGTTAATAGAAAACTATCCCATGATCCAGGAAGTTCCTTCTCTATGGAATCCCTTATATTCATTGACTCTGTCAAATGAATTGCAATTTCAACAGCTTTACACTCAAATAGAAACGTGGACTGTGATACCTTTGAGTGACAAGTAGAACCATTACTTGCAAAAGAGAGGTTTTTTTCACCGGTTTTCCTTCTGAATTCAAACAAGTTTCTTTGTCCCCTTCAAAAAAAATGCAATCAGTGAGAAGACTTAGAATATTAGCTACTAGAATGTGCTCAGGACCATAAATATGAAGTTGTGCATGTGGTAACTAAAAGTGAATCAATACAGCAGAGCTCTGAATCATCTCCTTTCGATCATAAGCATCAGTAAATTCTGATGCACCTGCAATATTTGCCCCAAGAAATTCTGAATTGTTTTCACTCATTATTTTACTTCCAATTCCTCTTGTCCAATTTTCATTGGATTCTTCCCATTCTCTCTCTACATTCCTTGGACCTATCCCAGGATGACCCAGCCATTGGATGCCAAGGACTGAATAATCCTCTTCTTTTTCTTTTAAGATGATGAAAACTTTACGAGCAGAAAAATTCAGTTAAAATAATCCTCTTCTTCCAACATTTAGATGTATTTACATTTAAAATATTCAGAATATACACCATTGATGTAAAACATGAAGGCGACAAAACCCAAGAGAGGCAAAAAGAGAAGGATATGGGACTTTAGACCTGGAACACTTGGCTGACTCCATATCTGCAACAAAAAATACTTGGACCATCAGATAGCCATAAATAGGTAGCTAATATGAACTTTTACTCATGCATACTTTTTGGCTGACTAATATACCTTGAACTTGTAGCAAGATGCCAACATTTTCAGCACTATTGGTGTTGGTCTCCAAAATTCAATTTATGGTATCTCGAAGAGTCTTATTTGGAAATAGAGCATCTACAAAAATGTTTGTTGCTCCACATACACATCTGGAATTTGATATGATATGGTCCCTAATGCCTGAAATAAATGGAAAAAATTTCATAGGTTTAAACACTATCAACATGTGCTAGACAAAAACATAGACTATAAATCAAACAATCTAGAAAACATCACACCAAAGTAAGATCAATGTAAGTTTTCTCCGATTATCTTACATTTGTCACAGTAGCTATTGAAACATCATTTACTGGTCAGCACAACATATTTCATTACTTTCTTGCATAATGGACAATGCAATTCAGGTGGTAGTTTACCAACAGAACAGTTAGATGGGAACCCCTCAACTTCCTTGTCAAAAGCAGCTCTACATGACAAATAATTTTAATCAGCAGCTAATAATTGAGAAGCAATGCATAGCCAATTTCATAGGCCTTCCACTTTATATTTTTGTTAGTGATGAAGGTTTGGTTCAAATGACTTACTTGTTAGGCCTCAAAACTGCAATTGCCCCATTTGGAAATCCATCATAGCCATCAGGAGTAGCAACAAGAATTGATTTGGGAATGCCAGTTGGAGTCTTCACCCTTTTGAGGTCAAAATTGGGATCCCTGTTTGTCGGACAATGTTGGATGAAATGTCCTAGAGAAAACAAACAAGATGGTGAGAACCCATATCTAGCCCATTAACCATGATCTTAATGAACAATTTTCTTACAAATTTACTAGACATGATGAACATACGAGGAACTTTACAGCTATGACAGACATATCCTTGTGGTGGTGTTTCTCGTTCCATTCCACACCCTGCATCATCAATCCATCATAAAATGACTTTAGACCTAAACTACCCATCCAAATATGAGCAAGCTCCACAAAGGTGAAAGAAAAATTTCTACATTCGTCATCTCTACCAGTTATTACAAAAGGAAAACTGTATTTACTCAAAGAGTCAACATTCATGGGTTTCTACAGTGCTGGCTAGCTATGAACATAACTATAGTGAAACAATTTTTGGACATATTTCTATTTGACCATTAATTAAACTCAGAGGTGTAGAAACCACTTTATTTGGATTGGATTCTCTTTTATTGTAAGAATTAACCAGAACTGACATGCACTTCAAACCTTTTGATTTTCCAGGAGCATTCTGAGCTTTGTACTTGCACGTAGTTCCCTGTAGTATCCTATCAATTAGAAATCAAATCTCACATGTCTACTCTGAATTCGCTTCATAGACAATAAACCTTTCTATTCAATTTGCCCCATGATATGTATAAGGCTCTCCTTCTCTCCCCTTAAATATAGAATCTATGTCCCTCGCTATTAGCATAGTACCCAATAGAGCTATATCTATGCCATAATGTTCCATGGCCTAAGTTGGTTGTATATATACTACACCTATGCCCTAGCAACTGCATATATGGCAAGTTGTGTGGATGTGCATATACTAGAATGTTAGGGGTATCTTCATTCATTAGTCAGAATGTTAGGGGTATCTTCATAGGTTGGTCAGGAGTTGAGGTCGGTTGGGGGGCAGGGATCACATGCATAGGTTGTAGGAATGGGAGAAATTTTGGCATCAGATGCTTGATTCAAGGCTAATTGGTTGGTTTGTGGGGATTTCAATATGGTGTAATCTCAGGAGGACAAAGGGAGAGTATCAAGGTCAGGAGCACTAGGGCGGCATAGATCTACGAACATATATTTACTCCTCTAGTATTTTAGCCTAGTTTTCACATTATCAAGTTTACATTTCTTAGGTTATACATCCACATGGTTGCCCCTAATTTGGACTTTGGAAATTCCAATCATTACATCCATAGATTTTGTCTCCTAGGACTTGGAACCTATCAATTCAATCAAGGAACGTGTTTTTCAATATGTTCTTTTGTTCTTCAGATAAAACACAGGTTTCAATAATCCTTTGTTTAAGTATATAAGAGAAAGCAAAATCGTTATACCAGTAGCTTCTCAAATATTATCATAGAATCATCATTATATGAATGTAAACATTCTATCTTGGTTGAATTGTGTCTTCATTATCTAATACATCTATGCTACTTGCCATTAGATTCACTCAAATTTTAATATTGTGTAAATTGCTCCCAATTAAAAAAATATATAGTTTCCCAGAGAACAAAGTTCGAATCCCTGGAAGTGAAATTAGTACGTGCAGGACATGCCCTGTATTCACACTTCAATGCACAATTCTTGAACTGGAAGGAATTTAATAATTATAACCAGGATATCCATCAATCATTAACAAGTAAGCTCAGACTTTACAAATGAATCATGCTTAAACATGTATCTTTTTTAGCATTAAAATAATTCACAAATGAAATAATGTGGAGGTCCATTTGTTTTGCAAAAAAATTAAAAGAGAACCCACCTTTTTAACAGAATAAATCGCGATTTATATATAGAGAAACTACAACATCATCAATGGAAGGAGAAACTCCAGTAGCATATCCTATTGGAAACCCAAAAGCATAATGGAATAGGTCTATGAAGGATTGGCACTGAAATACGTAAATCCCATATGTAAATGCAAAGAAAAAGGTACTTCAGGAAGTACCTCATTGCGGCTAAAACTTGAACGATTCTTGATTCTCATCATAGATTCAAAGCGATGAAGCTCTATATGGCTGAATTTTCTCTAAATCCAAGGATCTGAAACCAATATGCCCACAATATGGATTTGATAAACCCTCGCCTTCTACATAATACAAGTCATGGGATTATGTGATGGGTTTTGCTCAGGTTTGTGTTTGGTGTTTGACAGATGGTCTGGTTGGACTTATGGCTTGACACAATTTTGAGCTGATCTAAAGGAGATTAGGCTCCAAGTTAGACCCAATATTTTACCAATATTTTTAATTTCCCTCCTATACACAACATAATCCGGCCATGCATAAAAACCAATTAATTATAACTCAAAATATAAACGATAGCCCAAATAGTTTTGTCATGCTTCATTCTGTGATGTATGAAAATACATTAGCATAAGTGGTTTCAAGTTTTTGGATTCAATTTGACAGAAATTTAAGGAAAGATTTTAGGATTTTATGAAGTATCATACTACTGTTTGAGATTTTTTATTTTTTATTTTACATTTGAAAGCATTTCTAAATGGATTTTAGTTTCTAACTTTTGAAGAATTAATCAACGATAGCTCATGACATATAAGGACTTTGACATACGAGATAAAAGGGCTAACTTGATGACATGAACTGAAAACAATCTTTGACTTATTTGGCCTCTGGTCCTTTTAAGACCATTAGATATAAGATAAATTATTCAAATAGCTATAGATGAAAATTCTTATATGTTTTTTTATAAGATGTAATAATCTTGTGGAAAATAGTTTGGACTAGTTTTATTTATTGGACTAGAAATTGGATATGCACATGAAGGAAAAATTTCATGAAGGATGCGAAGAATTTAATTATATTAAAAGAAATATAGTTTTTATTTTAAACAAATGTTAAATAAAAAATCACATTTAATTTGGGTCAACAAAAATATTATTGTTTGTTGTTTAAATTCTGTTATAAATATAAATATAAATATTTTGAAGTAAATTAAGTTAAAAATGGTGTTTAAATGTTGTTATAAATATAAATATAAATATTTTGAAGTAAATTACGCTTTAAAAAAATTATGTAGTAATGTTTTTGTATAAATATCATCTTTGATCCAAATCTTAGGCTTTATCAAGCGTTGAGAGGGATCAAATCTCCGGAGGTGTAAGCTTCTTCTTCAATAGCTCCTTGCATGCAATACCTTAGAAGAGGTTTGCACCTGAGAATATTTGATCCCACTCGGCGCTTGATAGAGCCTAGAATTTGAATCTAGGCTGGTATTTAATATAAGTTATATGTCATATATATTGTTTTTAAGTTATATATTATAATATACAATATAATATATAATACAAATACATTATTATATATAATATAAAGAGTATTAAGAGAAATAATCCTATTTTCTATTTTAATTTGATCATTTTTAATTATTATAATGGGGATTAGGGACTAGATAAATGGGCACATTTTTCATTCAAACAGGGGAATAAAGAACTTAGATAAGACAAAATGATCTCTATGGAGGAGACTTTTTTAAGGGTAAGGTAAAGGGGTTTGGAATTTAAAGGTGTTTTATTTCTTTTATGTAAATGAAAATGGGAAGGGGTGAGGACTTTAGACAGAAAAGGGTTTAAAAGCTAGGATAGGGGAAATAATTAAAAGGGGGAAGCGCTCATATTTTTTTAATAAATAAGGGATATTGGTTTATTTTGCTATTAGACTTAGGGGGATGCTTTTCAACTTTAGAAGTATAGATGTAATGAGAAGACTGTCAATGGATGCATCATACAAATTAATAAAGGACACAAAAATAAAAATAAAAATAGTTTTCATGCTCTTACCTACCTAAGCTTCAATTGAGTGTCAAAGGGGACAAATGATGACGATTTGGGCCAAATTAAATATGAGCATGTTAAGTGTGATAATTTGAAAATGTACAGTGGTATAAAATTCAAGACATGATGATGCTTTTAATGAGAAACGACCAATCTCTGAGACACAACATTAACTAGACTATCATGCCGATGTAAAAGAAACGACTTGGAGAATATGTTGAAGGGGTCATACGTGCCAAGGTTTAGTGGGTTTTTTATATGCCTAGGTCATGTCCAAATTAACATATAGTTGGGTTGCATTAATTCAATTTTGTTAATATAGGTACGTGTAAATATATTTTTTATGTGTTAGAATTTACTAAATTCTAACACTACAGGTGGTTTCAGAGACCCCTTTAAGGGGTCTTGGATGGAAGGGGTCTCTGAATCCATCTGCAATGTTAGAATTTAGTAAAGGGTTCTCTTAATCCATATGCAGTGTTAGAATTTAGTAAAATGTACAAATTCATTGTCAAATTTGTAATTTTTTTCATTGTTGGAGTGACAACTAAAAATGACCAAATAAATGACCAATTGTTATGTGGTCATTTTTAGTCTAGATATCCCGTGACCAAATTTGGTCATTTATCTTGGTCATTTTTAGTTGGTTTTTATCTCGTGACCAAAAGTGGTCATTTATCTTGGTCTTTTTTAGTTAGCTCACTTAAATTTGTCAATTTTTGTCATTTATCCCTTGAAAATAACTATGGTGACCAAAATGTTTGGTCTCCTGGTCACTAATCTCTCATTTTCCACTAGTGTCCCAAGTAGCATCATCAGCTTCAAAGTGCTTCCATTGCACTTTCAACTGGACTATGGTGTGCCTCTTGAGATGTACCTCTCTCTTTTCCATTATATGAAGGGGTTCGGGTAAAAACTCGCCTTTAGGTTCCACCTGTAACAAGGAGAAATCAATAACATGTTTAATATCATATACATATTTCTTCGATAAGGATGCGTGGAAAATATTATGAACCTTTATATGAGATAGTAAAGCCAATTCATACACCACTGACTCTCTATTGGCCAGTATCTGAAAGGGCCCTCAAAATCTTGGTGCCAACTTTCTCAACCTTCCCAAGCTCAATGAGCTTCTCTTTTCTTTTACTTTTCAGTAAACATGTTCACTGATTTGATAATATTTATCGTTCACTCTATTATCCTTGCAACTCTTCTGGTGGTCTTGTGCTTCTTTAAGATTCTTTTGGACCTTGGTGACCAATTGGTCCAAGTATTTTAGTAAATAGGGCCCTAACATGAGCTGGTCCACCAGGCTATCCCAAGTAACCAGTGTTCTACACTTCCAACCATAGAGTACCTTGAAAGGACTCATCTTGGCAGAGGTTTGGTATCCATTTTTATACAAAAATTCTATGAGATACAGATAATCCTCCCACTTGGTGGGGTTGTTCATAACATACATCCTAATCATGTATTCTGAAATACGGTTTACCTGTTCTGTATTCCCGTTTGTCTGAGGGTGGTAAGAAGTACTAAAGTTTAACCGCGTCTCTAATTCAGAGAATAAGGATCTCTAAAAGTTTCAGGTAAACTTTGTGTCTCGATTCGAGATGATTGCCTTGGTCATCCCATGGAATATGAATATCTCATTTAAGAAGATGCCGGCAATGTGAAGTACCTTGTAGGTTGACATTACTAGGATGAAGTGTGTTGCTTTTGATAACTTGTCAACCACTACAAATATAGGATCATTTTCCTTCTTTCTCTTTGGTACACCCATAATAAAATCCATACTAATGACCCCCCACTTCCATTCCGGTATGGGTAACGGTTACAATAACCTTGAATGATGTTGGTGCTCACCTTTGACTAGATAACATTCTTGACATTTTTCGATAAAAAACGCTATGTCAGTCTTTAACCTAGGCCAGAAAAACTGTTTTTTTAATGTAGATATCATCTTTTGATATCCAGGATGCCCCAAGTAGGGTTTCCTATGAAACTATGTGAGGATGTTGGACCTGATGTACCCTCCTTCCGGAACACATGACGTTTCTTTGGACCATAATAGTTCGGTTTTGTCTACCTTATACTCTTTTTGTTGTTGAAACAACCTGTCCTCTTGGACTTTCTTGAGGATTTCAACATAGAAATGGTCAACTTGGTTTGTCGTTCTAATCCTCTCATGCAAATCAGAATAAATTTGACTTAAAGTCACCTCATATAACATATGAGCACATCGACTTAAAGCATCAACAATTTTATTCTCTTTGCCATTTATATGCTTTAAAACGAAATGGTACTCGCTAAGGAAAGCAAACCATCTGGTCTTCTGGCATTTAGATCTGGCTGATCAAATAAAAACTTCAGACTCATGTTGGTTGTGTTTAGAAGAAATTTCTTCCCCATGATGTATTTCCTCCATATCTTCAAGGCATGGATAATGGTTGCTAACTCAAGATCGTGGGTGGGATGATTTTATTCGTTTTCCTTTCACTTATGTGATTAATAATAGATCACGCAATTTTTTTGGAAGAAGACTCCTCTAAGTCCTTCCTTGATTGCATCCATGTAAAAAAAAAAATCCCCATCAGGGTCCACAATTCATAGTATTGGTGCACTCATCAAAAGTTGTTTAAGCTTTTGGAAACATTCCTTGCACTTGGTCATCCATAAGAACCTATTTTCCTTCTTTTGAAAAGTAGTCATGGGACAAGAAATCCTTGAAAAGTTCTCAATGAGCTTTCGGTAGTAACCAACTAATCCAAAAAATGACCTAATTTCAGTGACACTGGTAGGGGTAGGCCAATCCTCTATGGCTTTAATATTTTCCGGGTCAATGGCTATCCCCTCCTTGAAGATGATGTGACTGAGGTAATGTATTTTTGGTTTGTAAAAATCACATTTACTAAACTTAGCGTAAGGTTGGTGTTCCCATAACACATGTAGTACTATGAGGAGATGCTCCTCGTGTTCTTCTTTACTATTAGAGTAAACCAGGATATCATCTATAAAGACAAATATAAATTTATCTTGGTATTTACTGAAGATATTATTCATCATACACATAAAATTCGTAGGTGCATTGGTCAACCCAAATGGAATTACTACAAACTCATAGTGGCTGTATCACGTGCAAAAGGCTGTTTTATGAATATCTTCATCGCAGATTTGTACCTGATGGTAACTAGACCACAATTCTATCTTTGAGAAGATCTTGGCTCCTCCGACTTGATGGAACAACTCATCAATCCTAGGGAGTGGGTAATGGTTCTTGATGGTAATTTTGTTAAGTTGGTTGTAATCGATGCACATCTGCATCGTACTGTCCTTCTTCTTTACGAAAAGTATAGGTGCTCCCCAAGGGGATATACTAGGTCGAATACAACCCTTCTCAATCAACTCCTGCAACTGCAACTTGAGCTCCATGAAATCTAGTGCGCTCATGTGGTATGGGTATTTCGAAGCTGGAACTGGCACTGGTGTCAGTTCTATGGAAAAATCTAAGTCATTTCGGTGTTAATCCTGTTATTTCCTCACGAAATACATCTATAAAATCTATGAGAACCAAAATTCATTAATGTGTTGCTCGCTCTCAGCTTCTACATCCTGGATGTTCACTGCAAACAATTTGCATCCTTTCTTAATGCACTTATTTACTTGTAAGGAAGAGATGTGCCTAACGAAAACCTTCTTATGTATGCCTTGAATCTTTGCCTGATTCCCTTGGCTATCTATGCACAAGATTGACTTGTGTAGACAATCAAGCTTGACATGGTGTTGTTCCAACCAGTCCATGCCGATACGTACATAGTATGATCCTAAGGGTAAACTGTTCAAATTTATCCTAGCAGGGAAACCATTCAAGTTTACTTCACAATCTCTAACTATTTCAGAAACCTTTCATTTGTACCCATGGCTAATTGTACTATCCATGGTTTCTCATGTTTAACTTTGTCTAGTTTACATAAATCAACAATTTTAGGTGATACATAGCTTCGGCAATCATCGGGGTCAATCCAAATTGAAATAGAAGCATTTGAAACCTTACCTTCTATTTCGACCATAGTATCCTGATGGTCTTCCTGTAGACCATCCAAAGCTACATAAATCATCAGTGTACTAGCGACGCCATCTATCGTTGGTTATTCTTCCAGATTGTGCAAGACTCCATTAGTATTCTTTTTACAATCTTTGGCATAATGGGGCCCTTGGAATTTCTAGAATTTGATTTGCAGCGGGGAAGCATTGCCTCCCCTATTTGTTTTTGTTTTGTTGGAATTTGGTGCTGGTACATTTGGATTTGCACCTATCTTGTTGAAGTTCTTATTGGCTGGAAAAATGTTGTTCTGTTTTCTATAAGGTGGTGGGTTGAAACTCAGTTTGTGGTTTTTCGAGAAGGTCCTAGTCCTGTCTCGATTTTTTTTATGTTTTCATGCCTTAGCTATCCATGCTCATAGAAAATCCTATCTTTGTGTAGGGTAGTGTCAAGATTTTTAGGCATGTCAAATTCAATTCTCTCATGAAAATTGAGAGGAAGACATCCTAAAAACTATTGTATTTCCACTTTCTCATCCTTTATGTAAGGTATGTAATGTAACAGATCCAAAAATATGTTAATGAAAGAATCCATGGTCATGGAACCCATCCTTAACTTGTGAAATTATTTCACCTTGCCCTCAAAGAATATTTCAGGCATGTACTTCTTCTAAAAAATTCTACGAAAGTTACTCCATCAGATTTCCGTTACCGCATCCTTTTTGGTATGCTTTAGGTTTCTCCACCATCTAGCTGCTTTTCCATTTAAATTACAGATGTCTAGACGAGATTTCATCTCACTAGAGTAGTTGTGTACCTGAAAGTATTTTCTCATACCTAGAAGCCACTCTTCAAATTTTTCCCTGGTGTTCATCTCTCCTTTGTAGGTTGGGGCTCTTATATTTCTGAACTCTCCTTAGAGGTTGTCATCATTCCTTTGTTTCTTTTTGCAAGGAGAAAGGGAATTGTCACTGGAAAAATAGTGATAATCTCTTCCTGGAGGTTCAGGTGTGTGTTCTTCTTTTCCTTCTTATTTTGGGCTGCTCACCCGTTTATGATAAAAATATTTCTTGAATTTGTTGGTTGAATAAGTAGGATTTCCATGCGGGATTCCTGCTAGCATGTTCTACAATAAAGCTTCATTAATTTCTTGCTACTCTTTTCTTTCATTCGTATTATCATCTTTGAAACTCTATAAGTCTTCTTGTAGACTTTGTATGATTTCCAGTATATCGAAACTTAATTCAACCACCAGTTCTTATTTCCGGGTGGGGGTATTTAGTTTTCCTTGTTGGCTATTGTCTTCTTCCGTGTTCACAATCTGAACTGTTGTTGAATCCTGCAGTTTAAAATATTTAATAACAAATAATTTCCTGTTAGTTAACACAATTTCAAATATAATTTATTTCTACAACGAATTTTTGGTAATGTCCATTAGGTCTCTTACTGTTTGAATCTAAGCTCTAATTCCACTTGTAATGTCTATAAAATTTGTAAATAAAAGAAAAAATTATAGGCTAAAACAATAATACAATTGAAGGACATTTTTTAAACTTCTGTGGAATGAAACTTGGTTATATATTGAACCTAAGTGTCGTAAGTTGTTTTCCCTCTATGTGTTTTCCTGTCTGATGATGATGTATTTATGTCATGTCATTCTATTACTTGGACTTGTGTGTGTATGGTTTCTCTTCCTGTCTACTAGTTGAGTACACTTATCGGCGCTTGCATTATGTTATAGTTTACTTTTATTTTAATATGTCTTTAAATTTGTTTAAGTTTTTATTCATAAGAGGATGAATTTCCTTCGTATGTCAAGGAGAGAAGTGGCGCGGTTTTATCCCTTGAGGGACCACTAGAAAAGGTAAGGGTTTCTATTGCTAAGAGGCTTACTTAGTTCATCATGAACTAGTGCAAGATCCTACCCTTTTGGAGTTTATCTCGTTGGTGAACATTTCAATGACTGTGTGAATTAAAAGCATCCTACAAGGCTACATCTACACTACATTATTCTTGTTTAAAGCTGGGTGAAACGAGGACTAAAGTCCTAGGCCTAACTATGCCTAAGTCTTATGTAGCTAAGGTTCACGAGCTTTAATTTTATGCATGACTATAAACTTTATGGTTTACATTTATATGCTTTAAGGTTTGAAACGTTAATTTCCTTTTAATATATACTTTGGAAACCATATGGTCAAAGGGTTTATGGTTTATGGCATATTCATATGCCATTGAAACTTTGTATTAGTGTGGCATTTGAGGGTTTTATGATTTAATGTTTGGTGGCTGGTGAACTATCGATCCACGACGTGAAATAAACTATAGAGTTGTGGGTTTCGATTTGATGGATAGTGGTGGACATGGTGGTGACTTAAATGCTTCTTGGGAAGTGTGGGAATAATGTCTCAAGCACTGGTTAGGGATGGAATTTGATTCATTTGGACTTTGGTTGGTTTTTTTTGGGTGGGCTCATGCTTCTCGGAACCATGTTGTGCAACTCAACAACCTTCCTGCTCTCTCGTAAGGTAAGCATGGTCGTTTGTCTGCGCAATGTAATATTTCGGTTTGATTTCTATTTTTCTTGCATACTCTTGATAGATTTTGTGTGGGTTTGTGCAGGTGACAGAGAGTGTCTCTCCACATGGATTGATGGTGATTTCATAGGTTTCCTATGCAACCACTCTGTGGGTAAGCCCCAAAATTTGGCAAGGCCCTTAATACTGTGTGTTTGTTTTGACAGAGATTTCGAACTTTGGGTGCGGAAATGTATCATTGTGTAGCTTTGTTGGATGGGTTTTGATAGTTATTGTGCATCCAATGGAGGTGAATGTGTATTCTTCTCCATGGCACTTCCATATGTAAACGTTTGGGAAAAATAAGAGCTTGACTGTCTGAATCTTGGCTTAACTCTATGTATCTTTTTGCAACGAATTATAATGTGTTTTCTTTAATTTTAATGGAAGCTCTGTGTTTATATTTATGGTGTGTTTCGTTACTTACAATGGAAACATGGATACCTTGACTATGTATTTTATGCAATGTATTCTTATAGTGGTAAAATCGTGGATGTATGAGTTTATTTAATGTTGTGTTTGGGTCTTACCTTGGGACCGTAAGCATGAAGCTTTTCTTGGCCCTTCGCATGAATACATAGCCTGCAATTATGTGTTTAGATTATTATAATGCGACTGTGCAATGGATGTAGAGAGGGTAGCTATGTTTAGTTTAGACTATTAGTTATGTGGAATTTCTTTCAGGCACCCTAAGAGGTGAAACCATTAATTTATAATTCACAACGTTTTTTGTTTTGTTTTATTAGACCCTACATGATTCGATCCTAGGTTGTTTGATGAATTAGACTTGTGGTTTGTTTAGTTTTGGTTTGGGCATCTCACAGGATTCAATCCTTGACACGTTTCGATTAAAATGAACAGATATGTAAGAAAATGCTTCCTAGTTTCGTTAATATGAATTTATGGTTTCGTAGATGAGTTTCCAATAAGCGCAATGCACAAGGAATGACTTTTTTTGATAATTTTGTTTATGTATTAGTTATGTTAATTCTTTGTTTATTATTTTGTTTTATGATGTGAATACATGTATCGACCTACAGCCAAACATTCGTGGGTTTCGATGGCTGGGTTGGGATAATATATTTGTAATGAATATATGAAATTCCACAGCAGATCTTGTATAGGATTCAATGGTTGGGATGGGTTAATAATACTTAGTAGTGTTTATGTTTTTGTAGCATGGATTTATAATTTTCATTTAAATTATTATTTGGTGAAACGATACGATATGATGTTTTATGTTTTGATTACAATGTGGAAATAAAAGCATATGCACTAGCAATAAGAAATCTACCAGCATTTGGAATATATGTTGAGAGTTTTATTTTAATTCTTTACAAGCTATGGTTAGTTTGTAGTTTATTAATTATTTGAAATTTTTTGGACCTATATTTAATCTTAAGGGCTCAGAGATTGGATCTCTAGTCTGTATGTTTATAATTTTATAAATGGTTTGTTTTAATAAATTCTCTGGTTTACATTTAAAGTTTGAGCAGAAAATCAATAACTAGTTTATTTGCATAACTTAGAGTTTTAAAATCTAAGATATGGATGTTTGACAATTTAAAACAATACTAAAATAATATAAACTATAGTTTCCTAGCTAGGTAATAATGGTTGATTTTAATGTTTAAGCAAATAAATCAACGTTTAGCATAACATCTACTCCTAGAGTTTGTATACAAATACTTTATAATTTAAAGCTCTGTAAACAAAAGGAAAACCTAGTTGAAGCAAACAAACAATATACATGTTTTCATTCAAAATTATAAACCACAATAAACTCTTGTGGTAAAACCCTCGAGAGGGAAACATCCATGGAGCAATGGTATCGTTCTTCCTTATTATTCAATGAATGAAGATTACAAGAGCTTACAACTCTTCGACTCTTCTCTACGAGAATACAAGAAATATATACATGTATTTCATGGTTACTCTTAACTGAACAAACTAAACTAATTCGGTAAGTTCGTTATGCAGCCACCGAGAGAATGGTTGTCACATGTTTCCAACAATCTCCACCTTGACAACAATTTACCCGATACCTTGCTCATTGCTCTATTCATCACCTTTCCTGCAATCCTAGAGAAGCTAGTCACCACCGTAGCTTCTCTAAAGTAACTGGCTTTATGAACATGTCTGCACTATTGTCTTTAGTGTGAACCTTTTCAAGAACCACTCCACCTTCATCAACAACATGTCTAACAAAATGGTATTTTACGGGAATATGCTTTGTCTTACTATGATAAGCTATATTTTTAGCCAAATGAATAGCACTTTGACTATCACAAAAAACTTTTATAGTGTTCTGAACTTTTCCTAACTCACCCAACAAACCTTTTAACCAGACTACCTCTTTGAAAGCATGTGAAGTAGCTATATATTCTTCTTCTGTAGTGGGTAAAGCAATAATATTATGAAGCTTTGACATCCAACTAATAGCTCCACCTGCAAGAGTAAAAACATAACCTAAAGTGGACCTCCTCTTGTCCAAATCACTTGCAAAATCAGAATCAACATAACCACTGACTTCATCACTACAACCATCAAAAGTGATACAATAATTGCTTGTGCCTCTTAGATATTGAAGCACCCATTTCACTGCTTCCCAATGCTCTTTTCGTGGATTTTCCATGTATCTACTGACAACACCAACTGCATGTGAAATATCTAGTCTTGTACTTATCATCGCATACATTAGACTTCCTACTGCATTAGCATATGGTATATGAGACATATACTGCTTTTCTTCATCATTTTTAGTACTCAAACCTAAATAAAGCTTTAAATGAGAAGCTAAAGGGATATTAACAGGTTTCACCTTATTCATACCGAATATTTGATGTATTTTCTCCACATACTTCTTTTGTGATAGCCACAACTTGCCATTTTTCCTGTCTCTATGTATCTGCATGCCCAAGATATGACTTTCTACTCCTAGATCCTTCATATCAAATGTCCTATCCAACTAAGCCTTTAACCTGTTGGTTTCAAACATGCTCTTGTTTGTGACAAGTATATCATCAACATATAACACCAAAATAATGAACATGTAATTTTCCATGTTTTTTAAGTACACTCAATGATCATACTCACTCTTGGTAAAATTATGGCTCACCATGAAAGAATCAAATTTCTTGTACCATTGCTTGGGAGACCACCTCAGGCCGTACAATGACTTTTTGAGCTTGCAAACAAACCTCTTGTTGTGATTCTGAACAAACCCTTATGGTTGTTCCATGAAAATTTCCTCATCTAAATCCCCATGTAAGAAAGTTGTTTTGACATCTAGCTGCTCTAACTCCCAATCATACGAGGAAACTAGTGCTAACAAAACTCCAATAGAAACAAGTTTTACAACAAGTGAAAAAATTTCATGAAATTCAATACCTGCTTTCTGAGAAAACCCTTTTGCAACCAGTCTCGCTATGTACTTCGGTATAGTGTCATCAGCTCCTTTCTTCAATTTGAACACCCATTTGCAGCCAACCACTTTCCTACTCTCTGGAAGTTCCACAAGATCACATGTCTTGTTCTTTGCCAATGAATCCATTTCTTCTTTCATTGCAAGTTTCCATTTGTCACTGTCAAACACTTTCAATGCTTACTGATAATTGCCAGGTTCTCCTTCATTTGAAATTAAAGCAACAGATGTGACAAAATCATCATACCTCTTTGGAAAAGTTATATCCCGTGTAGATGTTTGCAAATAATGTTGTGGTATCTCCTTTATTTATGTCTGCTCAACATCCTCTTCCTGAGATGTGTCTACATGAATATCCTATTCCTGGACATCCTCATGTTTCCCCTTTGTAGATGACTGAGTATCAAACTAAACTTGTTGAAACTGTGGTACATTAGCCTGTTTCAAATCATTACTCACATCTAAATTTGATAGACAATGTTCATTAAATGTTACATCTCTATTTATGATGATTTTGTGGACAACAAGATTCCACAATCTATATCCCTTAACACCATCACCATATCTAACAAAGATCAATTTTCTTGATTTAGGATCTAGTTTGGAATGCTGATTTTTGGGAATAAGAGCATATGCTTCACAACCAAATACTCTAAGATTATAATAATCACATTGTTGACCTGTCCATACCTCTTCTGGAATTTTGCAGTCAATGGTCATTGATGGTGATCGATTGACCAAGTAACAAGTTGTAAGTAATGCCTCTCCCCACAATTCCTACTACAAGTTTGCATTACTGAGCATACTCCTTGCTCTTTCAAGAAGAGTCCTATTCATGTGTTCAACAATGCCATTCTGCCGTGGAGTATAAATAGTGGTCTTATGTCTCTCGAACCCATCCTTCTTGCAATAATTATCAAATTCCTTAGAAGTAAACTCAGCTCCATTATCTGTTCTAAGACATTTAATTCTGATACTCCCTATCCCAACAGTTTTACATGTAACATTATTTCCCATATAAACTATACCGTCATCTACAGATTGGTATACCATTTTGTTAGACATGTTGTTGATGAAGGTGGAGTGGTTCTTGAAAAGGATCACACTAAAGAGAATAGTGTAGACATGTTCATGAAACCAATTACTTTAGAGAAGCTACGGTGGTTCCTAGCTTATCTAGGCTTCCAGAAAAGGTGATGAATAGAGCAATGAGCAAGGTATTAGGTAAATTGTTGTCAAGGTGGAGATTGTTGGAAACAGGTGACAACCATTCTCTCGGTGGCTGCATAACGAACCTACCAAATTAATTTAGTTTGTTTTGTTAAGAGTAACCGAGAAATAAATGTATATATTTCTTGTATTCTCATATAGAAGAGTCAGAGAGTTGTAAGTTGTTGTAATCTTCATTCATTGAATAATAAGGAAGATCAATACCATTGCTCCATGGATGTTTCCCTCTTGAGGGTTTTACTACAGTAAACTCTTGTGTTCATTGATGAATGTCTGTTATTAAATTTTGTATATTATTTTCTCTGTGGATATTAGACCACTTGTTGGATATGATATCCACAGAGAAAATAAAACATAGAATATATAACAGACATTCAATAAAAGAACACAAAGGTTTATTGTGGTAAAATCCCCGAGAGGGAAACATCCACGGAGCAATGGTATTGGTCTTCTTATTATTCAATGAATGAAGATTACAACAACTTACAACTCTCTGACTCTTTTCTATGAGAATACAAGAAATATATACATTTCTTTCACGGTTACTCTTAACTGAACAGACTAAATTAATTCGGTAAGTTCGTTATGCAACCACCGAGAGAACGGTTGTCACCCATTTCCAACAATCTCCACCTTGACAACAATTTACCTGATACCTTGCTCATTGCTCTATTCAACACCTTTCTTGCAAGCCTAGAGAAGCTAGGCACCACCGTAGCTTCTCTAAAGTAACCGAATTCATGAACATGTCTGCGTTATTCTATTTAGTGTGAACCTTTTCAAGAACCACTCCACCTTCATCAACAACATGTCTAACAAAATTGTATTTTATGGGAATATGCTTTGTCTTACTGTGATGAGCTAGATTTTTAGCCAAATGAATAGCACTTTGACTATCACAAAAAACTTTTATAGTGTTTTGAACTTTTCCTAACTCACCCAGCAAACCTTTTAACCAAATTGCCTCTTTGCAAGCATGTGAAGCAGCTATATATTTTGCTTCTGTAGTGGATAAAGAAACAATATTCTGAAGCTTTGACATCCAACTAATAGATCCACCTGCAAGAGTAAATATATAACCTGAAGTGGACCTCCTCATGTCCAAATCACCTGCAAAATTAGAATCAACATAACCACAGTCTTCATCACTACAACCATCAAATGTGATACAATAGTTGCTTGTTCCTCCTAGATACTGAAGCACCCATTTCGCTGCTTCCCAATGCTCTTTTCCTGGATTTTCCATCTATCTACTCACAACACCAACTACATGTGAAATATCTGGTCTTGTACTTATCATCGCATACATTAGACTTCCTACTGCATTAGCATATGGTATATGAGACATATTCTGCTTTTCTTCATCATTTTTAGGACTCAAACATGAAGAAATCTTGAAATGAGAAGCTAAAGGGATATTAACAGGTTTGACCTTATTCATACCGAATCTCTGAAGTATTTTCTCCACATACTTCTTTTGTGATAACCACAGCTTGCCATTTTTCCTGTCTCTATGTATCTGCATGCCCAAGATTTGATTTACTACTCCTAGATCCTTCATATCAAATGTCCTAGCCAACTGAGCCTTTAACTTCATGATTTCAAACATGCTCTTGCTTGCGACAAGCATATCATCAACATATAACACCAAAATAATGAACATGTCATTTTTCAACTTTTTAAAGTACACACAATGATCATACTCACTCCTGGTAAAATTTTGATTCACCATGAAAGAATCAAATTTCTTGTAGCATTTCCTGGGTGACTTCCTTAGGTCATACAATGATTTTATGAGCTTGCAAACAAACGTCTTGTTGCAATTTTGAACAAACCCTTCTGGTTGTTCCATGAAAATTTCCTCATCTAAATCTCCATGTAAGAAAGCTATTTTGACATCTAGCTGCTCTAACTCCAAATCATACGAGGCAACTAGTGCCAACAAAATTCTAATAGAAACAAGTTTTACAACTGGTGAAAAAATATCATGAAAGTCAACACCTGCTTTCTGAGAAAACCCTTTTGCAACCAGCCTCGCTTTGTACTTTGGTACAATGTCATCAATTCCTTTCTTCAGTTTGTACACCCATTTGCAACCAACCACTTACCTACTCTCCAGAAGTTCCACAAGATCCCATGTCTTGTTCTTTTCCAGAGAATCCATTTCTTCTTTCATTGCAAGTTTCCATTTTTCACTATCAGACACTTGCAATGCTTCCTGATAATTGTCAGGTTCTCCTTCATTAGAAATGAAAGCAACAAATGTGACAAAATCATCATACCTCTTTGGAAAATTCCTATCCCGTGTAGATTTCCATAGAGATTGTTGTGGTATCTTCTCTATTTCTGTCTACTCATCATCCTCTTAGTGAGGAGTGTCCACATGAATATCCTCTTCCTTGAAATTCTCATGATTCCCCTTTGTAGATGATTGAGTATCAAACTGAACTTTCTAAAACTGTGGTACATTAGCCTGTTTCAAATCATTACTCACATCTAAATTCGATAGAGAAAGTTCATTAAATGTTACATCCCTATTTATGATGACTTTGTGGATAGTAAAATTCCACAATCTATATCCCTTAACACCATCACCATATCCAACAAAGATCAATTTTATTGATTTAGGATTTAGTTTGGAATGCTGATTTTTGGGAATAAGAGCATAAGCTTCACAACCAAATGCTCTAAGATTAGAATAATCACATTTTTGACCTGTTCATACCTCTTCTGGAATTTTGCAATCAGTGGTCGTTGATGGTGATTGATTGACCATGTAACAAGCTATAAGCAATGCCTCTCCCCACAATTCCTGCTGCAATTTTGCATTACTGAGCATAATCCTTGCTCTTTCAAGAAGAGTCCCGTTCATGTGTTCAACAATGCTAACAACAGACATTCATCAATGAACACAAGAGTTTACAGTGGTATATACCTCGAGAGGGAAACATCCACGGAGCAATGGTATCGGTCTTCCTTATTATTCAATGAATGAATATTACAACAGCTTACAACTCTCTGACTCTTTTCTACGAGAATACAAGAAATATCTACATTTATTTCACTGTTACTCTTAACTGAACAAACTAAATTAATTCGGTAAGTTCGTTATGAAGCCACCAAGAGAACGGTTATCACCCGTTTCCAACAATCTCCACCTTGACAACAATTTACCTAATACCTTGCTCATTGCTCTATTCATCAGCTTTCCTACAAGCCTAGAGAAGCTAGGCACCACCGTAGCTTCTCTAAAGTAACCAGCTTCGTGAACATGTCTACACTATTATCTTTGGTGTGAACCTTTTCAAGAACCACTCCACCTTCATTAACAACATTTCTAACAAAATGGTATCTTACGAGAATATGCTTTGTCTTACTGTGATAAGCTAGATTTTTAGCCAAATTAATAGCACTTTGACTATCACAAAAAACTTTTATAGTGTTCTGAACTTTTCCTAACTCACATAGAAAACCTTTTAACCAGACTTCCTCTTTGCAAGCATGTGAAGCAGCTATATATTCTGCTTCTATAGTGGATAAAGCAACAATATTCTGAAGCTTTGACATCCAACTAATAGCTACACCTGCAAGAGTAAAGACATAACCTGAAACATACCTCCTCTTGTCCAAATCACCTGCAAAATTAGAATCAACATAACCACAGACTTCATCACTACAACCATCAAAAGTGATACAATAGTTGCTTGTGCCTATTAGATACTAAAGCACCCATTTCACTACTGCCCAATGCTCTTTTCCTGGATTTTCCATGTATCTAATGACAACATCAACTGCATGTGAAATATCCAGTCTTGTACTTATCATCGCATACATTAGACTTCCTACTACATTAGCATATGGTATATGAGACTTGTACTTCTTTTCTTCATCATTTTCAGGACTCAAACCTGAAGAAATCATGAAATGAGAAGCTAAAGGGATATTAACTGGTTTCACCTTATTCATACTGAATCTCTGAAGTATTTTTTCCACATACTTATTTTGTGATAACCATAGCTTGCCATTTTTTTTGTCTCTATGTATCTTCATGCCCAATATCTGATTTGCTACTCCTAGATCCTTGATATCAAATGTCCTGGCCAACTGAGACTTTAAACTACTAATTTCAAACATGATCTTACTTGTGACAAGCATATCATCAACATATAACACCAAAATAATGAACATGTCATTTTTCAACTTTTTAAAGTACACACAATGATCATACTCACTCATGGTAAAATTATGACTCACCATGAAAGAATTAAACTTCTTTTACCATTGCCTGGGAGATTGCCTCAAGCCATACAATGACTCTCTGATCTTGCAAAAAAACCTCTTGTTGTGATTCTCAATGAACCCTTATGGTTGTTCCATGAAAATTTCCTTTTCTTAATCCCCATGTAAGAAAGCTATTTTGACATCTGGCTACTCTAAATCCAAATCATACGAGGCAACTAGTGTTAACAAAATTCTGCTAGAAACAAGTTTTACAACTTGTGGAAAAATCTCATGAAATTCAATACCTGCTTTCTAAGAACACCCTTTTGCAACCAGTCTCACTATGTACTTCGGTACAGTGTCATCAGCTCCTTTCTTCAATTTGAACACCCATTTGCAACCAACCACTTTCCTACTCTCCAGAAGTTCCACTAGATCCCATGTCTTGTTCTTTGCCAAAGAATCCATTTCTTCTTTCATTGAAAGTTTCCATTTGTCACTATCAGACACTTTTAATGATTCTTGATAACTGTCAGGTTCTCCTTCATTTGAAATTAAAGCAACAGATGTGACAAAATCATCATACATCTTTGGAAAAGTTTTGTCCCGTGTAGATCTTCATAAAGATTGCTGTGGTATCTCCTCTATTTCTGTCTACTCGTCATCCTCTTCCTGAGGAGTGTCCACCTGAATATCCTCTTCCTGGACATCCTCATGATTCCCCTTTGTAGATGACTGAGTATCAAATTGAACATGCTGAAAATATGGTACATTAGCCCTTTTCAAATCATTACTCACATCTAAATTTGATATTTAGAAAGTTCATTAAATGTTACATATCTGTTTATGATGACTTTGTGGACAGTAGGATTCCACAATCTATATCCCTTAACACCATCACCATATCCAATAAAGATCAATTTTCTTGATTTAGGATCTAGTTTGGAACGCCGATTTTTTGGAATAAGAGCATCTGCTTCACAACCAAATACTCTAAGATTAGAATAATCACATTGTTGACCTATCCATACCTCTTCCGCAATTTTGCAGTCAATGGTCATTGATGGTGATCGATTGACCGGGTAACAAGCTATAAGCAATGCCTCTCCCCACAATTCCTGTCGCAAGTTTGCATTATTGAGCATACTCCTTGCTCTTTCAAGAAGAGTCATGTTCATGCGTTCAGCAACGCCATTCTGCTGCGAATAATGTTACATGTAAAATTGTTGGGATAGGGAGTATCATAATTAAAATGTATGATGGGATTGTTAGGACTCTAACAAACATTAGAGGAAATTTGGGGTCTAAAATGGGCCTCCTAAGGAAAATAATAAAATAATAGTTAAAATAATAAAATAATAATTAAAATAATAAAATAATACTTATTAATTTTGGAGGAAGAATGAAAAAAAGTAATTTTTGTGTTCGTATTTTCAACATATCTCCCTATGTATTTACTCAAATTTTGAGCAGGAGAGCTTGTTGGATGTGGAATTTAATTCTGCATCCGACGAGTACCCACACTGCATACTTTTGACAGACCCCGCTACCCCAAAAACAAGAAATACCTGAAAAAATGTGATGATGATGTCATCATCACATTTTTTCAGGTATTTCTTGTTTTTGGGGTAGCGGGGTCTGTCAAAAGTATGCAGTGTGGGTACTCGTTGGATGTAGAATTAAATTCCGCATCCAACAAGCTCTCCTGCTTGAAATTTGAGTAAAAAGACATGGAGATATGTCGAAAATACGAACAAAAAAGTAGTTTTCTTCTATGACAAATATGTCAATTCAACCATTATGGTTGACTCATTTTATTGAAATTCTATTGGTTCTTGAATTCCAACTCACAAAATTTGTTGTTGGCGCGTTTTCTTATAAGGCCCATTTTAGACCCCAAATTTCCTCTAATGTGTGAGACATGTACCTGAACTAAGGAAGAACTTGATATCAATGGGATTTCTTGATAATGCTGGTTATGAATTTGCGGTTCAAGGTGGATTCATGAAGATATCGAAAGGTATTTTGATTGTTATGAAGGCAAAAAGAGTCGGGAACCTATATAAACTTGAAGGGAGAACAGAAATCGATTAAGCAACAGTAGCTTCAGTTGGTGCAGTAGACTTCACTCATCTATGGCATCAGTGGTTAGGTCATATCAGCAAAAGAGGAGTGAAGGTACTTGCTGATCGGAAGTTACTTCCTAGTTTAAAATCTGTAGATTTGAAGTTTTGTGAGCATTGTGTTTATGATAAACAAGCTAGAAAAAAAATTAAATATGGAAAACACACTAGTAAAAGTATCCTAGACTATATTCATTATGATCCATGGGGACCATCTCCTAAAATTTCTTATGGGGGATCATCATATTTCTTCAGTTTTATACATTCTTACTCGAGGAAAGTATGGATCTATTTGTTAAAGAGTAAAGCTGATGTTTTTGATATATTTAAGCAGTTTAGAGCTTTGGTTGAAAAGAGCACTGGAAGGTTCATTAAATGTCTTAGAACAAATAATGGAACTGAGTTTACTTCTAAGGAATTTGATAATTATTGCAAGAAGGACGGGATCGAGAGGAATAAGACCATTGTTTACACTCCACAATAGAATGGCGTTGTTGAACCCATGAACAAGAATCTTCTTGAAAGAGCAAGGAGTATGGTCAGTAATGCAAACTTGCAGCAGGAATTGTGGGGAGAGGCATTGCTTACATCTTGTTACCTGGTCAATCGATCACCATCAACGGCCATTGACTGCAAAATTCCAGAAGAGGTATGGACAGTTCAACAATGTGATTATTCTAATCTTAGAGTATTTGGTTATGAAGCATATGCTCTTATTCCCAAAAATCAGCGTTCCAAACTAGATCCCAAATCAAGAAAATTGATCTTTGTTGGATATGGTGATGGTGTTAAGGGATATAGATTGTGGAATCCTACTATCCACAAAATCATCATAAACAGAGATGTAACATATAATGAAATTTCTCTATCAAATTTAGATGTGAGTAATGATTTGAATTAGGCTAGTGTACCACCATTTCAGCAAGTTCAATTTGATACTCAGTCATCTACAAAGGGGAATTATGAAGCTGTCTAGGAAGAGGATATTCATGTGGACACTCCTCAGGAAGAGGATGATGAGCAGACAAAAATAGAGGAGATACCACAACAATCTTTACAAAGATCTACACAGGACATAACTTTTCCAAATAGGTATGATGATTTTGTCACATCTGTTGCTTTAATTTCAAATGAAGGAGAACTAATAGTTATCAGGAAGCATTGAAAGTGTCTAACGGTGACAAATGGAAACTTGCAATGAAAGAAGAAATGGATTATTTGGAAAAGAACAAGACATGGGCTCTTGTGGAACTTCCATAGAGTAGGAAAAGTGGTTGGCTGCAAATGGGTGTTCAAATTGAAGAAAGGAGCTGATGACACTGTACCGAAGTACAAAGTGAGAATGGTTGTGAAAGGGTTTTCTCAGAAAGCAGGTATTGACTTTCATGATATTTTTTCACCAGTTGTAAAACTTGTTTCTATCAAAATTTTGTTAGCACTAGTTGCCTCGTATGATTTGGAGTTAGAGCAGGTAGATTTCAAAACAACTTTCTTACATGGAGATTTAGATGAGGAAATTTTCATGGAACAACCAGAAGAGTTCATTCAGAATCGCAACAAGAGGTTTGTTTGCAAGCTCAGAAATTCATTGTATGGCTTGAGGCAGTTTCCTAGGCAATGGTACAATAAATTTGATTCTTTCATGGTGAGTCAAAATTTTACCAGGAGTGAGTATGATAATTGTGTGTACTTTAAAAAGTTGGAGAATGACATGTTCATTATTTTGGTGTTATATGTTTATGATATGCTTGCCGCAAGCAAGAGCATATTTGAAATCAGCAGGTTAAAGGCTCAGTTGGCTAGGACATTTGATATGAAGGATCTAGGAGCAGCAAATCAGATCTTGGGCATGCAGATACATAGAGACAGGAAAAATGACAAGCTGTGGTTATCAAAAAAGAAGTATGCATAGAAAATACTTCAGAGATTTGGTATGAGTAAGGTGAAACCTGTTAATATTTCTTTAGCTTCTTATTTCAAGCTTTCTTCAAGTTTGAGTCCTAAAAATGATGAAGAAAAGTAGTATATGTCTCATATACCATATGCTAATGCAGCAGGAAGTAGAATGTATGCAACGATATGTACAAGACCAGATATTTCACATGTAGTTGATGTTGTCAATAGATACATGGCAAATCCAGGAAAAGAGCATTGGGCAACAGTGAAATGGGTGCTTCAGTATCTAAGAGGCACACGCAACTATTGTATCACTTTTGATGGTTGTAGTGATGAAGTCTGTGGTTATGTCGAGTCTTATTTTGCAGGTGATTTGGACAAGAGGAGGTCCACTTCAAGTTATGTCTTTACTCTTGCAGGTGGAGCTATTAGTTGGATGTCAAAGCTTCAGGATATTGTTGCTTTATCCACTACAGAAGCAAAATATATAGCTGCTTTACATGCTTGCAAAGAGGCATTCTGGTTAAAAGGTTTGTTGGGTGAGTTAGGAAAAGTTCAGAACACTATAAAAGTTTTTTATGATAGTCAAAGTGCTATTCATTTGGCTAAAAATCTAGCTTATCACAGTAAGACAAAGCATATTCCCATAAAATACCATTTTGTTAGACATGTTGCTGATGAAGGTGGAGTGGTTCTTGAAAAGGTTCACATTAAAGAGAATAGTACAGACATGTTCACGAAGCCGGTTACTTTAGAGAAGCTACGATGGTTCCTAGCTTCTCTAGGCTTGCAGGAAAGGTGATTAATATAGCAATGAGCAATGTATCAGGTAAATTGTTGTCAAGATGGATATTGTTGGAAACGGGTGACAAGCGTTCTCTTGGTGGCTGCATAATGAACTTATCGAATTAATTTAGTTTGTTCAATTAAGAGTAACAATGAAATAAATGTATATATTTCTTGTATTCTCGTAGAGAAGAGTCGAATAGTTGTAAGCTGTTGTAATCTTCATTCATTGAATAATAAGGAAGACCAATACCATTTCTCTGTGGATGTTTCCCTCTCGAGGTTTTTACCATAGCAAAACCTTGTGTTCATTGATGAATGTTTGTTATCAAATTATGTGTATTATTTTCTCTATGGATGTCAAATCTAACACTTATTATGTGGGTAATTATAAAAAACTTGACCAAGTTACTTTTTTTTCAAGAACTTTTGATTAAAAAAAGGAGAGGATAAACACGTTTTTATAGTTTGCAAAAATGATGGATTCTGTTTTTTTTTTTAAGTTTTGGAAAAAACGGACATTTCTGGACAATTTGTTTCTAAAAATGTAATATAATGTTAAAAGACCTGAATTCGAATTTGAACCTATTGATGTCCACTTGTAGTCTTCATTTTCTTAACTATCGAGCTGCTGGTTATGGCATTGTCTTTTCCGTTATGTGTGTGAATAGAGTCAACCTGCTAGTTCCTATAGGGATGATCTATCCATATATTCCTTTTAATATTTCAAATCTGTTGATCGTGTATAAAACACTAGGGGCGATTTAACTTGAGACGATTTGCCCATCTTTCTTTTAGGTGTTGACAGCCGGTGGAAAGATTTGACTTGCCCAGTTTTGCATTGTGGGAACCTATCCTATGCAGAAACATGAATCCAGTTTGATCGTGCCAATTACAAAGAAACATTAATATGATCTGGTCATTCAAACATAAATCCAAGACATAAATACTAGAATGGTGTGGACTTGACAATAGTCTTCCCAACTCTCCGTAAATATGAACCCAAATCCTCAAAGTAAACTTTCCCTAAATGAGTGAGGTTCAGATTGAGAGGATTAAACGATTGAACTTCCAGTCCCAATCTAGCCAGGAAATGTAAAAGACTACTGTCAAGAATAAATAAGCCTTATATCAGCAATTGATAATGGCATTTGGACTCACTAATATACCGGTGATTGTTATGACGTTTATAAGTGGGCTTAATATAGCCATTTCAAAATAGATATGTGGTTATGTACCTTGACAAAATCTTTGGCTATAGCGAGATATGTAAATAACACCTCAAGCTCTTGCGCCAAGTCTTATAATATGTTGGAGAAGACAATCGGCGATGAGGCCATTGTTTTTGCCTTTCAAAATACTTGTAGAATTAATATTCTAAAATGATCTAAATCATAGAACAATTTGATAACAAGCATGATTAAATCCCAAACTACATGCAAAATACAAAATATGTCTCCAGCTCTTTACTTATTCAATAATACAACGACAATGAAGATGATAAACAACTAGTAAACCCAATAAAAAAAAGAATAACTCCACGCAAGATTTACTCAGTGCTTAAATAAACAACTATTAGTTAAAACAATAATATGTGTAGTCTGTAAAGAAACTTAAATAAACAACTATTAATTAAAACAATAATATATGTAGTCTGTAAAGAAACACAAACACAGTAGTTGTGTTTTTTGGATCAATTTAATAAGATATAGGATTTATTTAATTTTTCATCTTGAATTGAGATAATATAATATTTAATTATTTTTATGTTTATTTATGTTTTTATTATTTATTTATTTTTGCATATTATGATGTGTATTTGTGATTATTCTTTTTAACATATATTTTATATAATATTAATTCAATACATAAATAATATATAAAATAAATAAGAATCAACCATATTAATAATGTCCTTTTTTTATTTTAATATAAAACATTTTTAAAAATTATTATTTGAAAAAAAAAATTTAAAAATTAATTAATAAAAAGTAAATCTTTTATCAAACCTGTAAAATTTTTAACAAATTTTTAACAAAGGGTAAAATTTTAAACAAAACGTTTCATGACGGGATAATTATTTTCACGGGTAAAATAAAAACCAAATTCCAACACTGGTGGAATGGCATGAGATTAAGATTGCTGTTTTGACGCTGGCTGTTTCTATGTATGGGTCTGGATTTTTGGCTCAATCACGAAGATATTAAGCCTGAGGCAGCCAGGTTATTCTCCCGCACCTTTGCCCTCTTTAATCGAAGAAGGAAGAATAAAATAAAATAAAATAATAATATTTTTATCTTTTGTTTTTTTAAACACCATCGACTTAATTTTTAAAATTTTAATTACAATTAAAAAAACATGTTGGAGAAATGTTGCCAGCCAAAGTGGCCTTCATCACTATCAAAGTGAAAATTAACTAGTGCATAGGATTATGATTGAACTCCATAAATCAAATATCAAAGTGAAAATTAACTAGTACATAGGATTATGATTTAACTTCATAAATTATATATTTTAAAAATCTTAGTTTAAAACAACTAATATAACTATATGGATTTATGTGAAAACTCTTGACTAATTAACATTTTCTGAATTTTTTTAGTGAAATATTTTTATAATTTGAGTGATATAGATTTTAGTGGAAAGACTATTTTGTAATTTATAATGATTTTAAATATAAAACAAGTGAAATAGCAGCAAGGATGCTTATACCTGCCTCTTTACTGGCCAGAATCTGGTGAATTTAATCTACAAAATTTGTAATTTATATTTTTTGTTGAGTGATTTTAATGAAAAAAATGAAATTACAATGACACAAAAACCCCAGCACCCACACTCAGTAAGATTTAGCAATGTTCTTATGCCTTTTAAAATTTCATTAAAGATTCATAACCAGATTCTGGTAAAACCAAAAGGAAAACCAGGGGAAAATGGTTCCCTACTCTATTTAGACAACTCATTTGACTTTTAGCCTTTTACGGGCTTTCCGGGCACTATTTGAAGAAAACTACTCAAAAGCACTTCAAAATCACAAAAGGTTTTAAACTTACATAATCTAGTTTCAAAACCAGTTTGTAATCATGTAACAAATTGTAGAAACTGTGAGATGTTTTATGGCCGTGTCCATAAATTGGAGTTTATTAGAAATCGCTTCAAAGTGTTTTCTAATAGACAAACACGTTTTAAAAAATCTCTCTTGCTTGTTTAAAACAAAAAATACATGGGATTAAAATAGATATTTGAAATGAAAAGCTCTTAGAATTAAAAAAAAAAAAATACAGAATATTTGCATACTCATGTATAGAAAACATTAAGAAAGCTTCATTCATATGTTCAGTTTCAAGATATCTTTGCTTTACACAATGTATCACTACATGTAGGTGTCTTGCTTTTTAGAGAATTTCAACAATGTGTATCTTTTCATTGATATTTAAAAAAAAAAATTCTGACATTATAATAAAAACAAGAGCTACGAGGTGGCAATGTCTCTCAGGTTGAAAATTGTTAACGGTGTAAAAATTATTATAAGAAAATTGACTTAGATAAAGTATTTTTTCGAAAGCTATGTTGTAAATATGAATGCAAAGGTACAGATTTATTGGTAAAGGTAAATAAATATTGTTTTGATATAGAGTTAAACACGAGTTTGTTAAAATCAAATCTAGATCTTATAGAGAACTTTGTTTTGTTGTAGCTTTAGAATCTTAAATATCATTTCATTTCTTAAATGGAATTATTACTATTTTTTTATCATATGTTATATGAAATTTTAACTATCTTTTATTCTTTATATTGAATTTGGTAGAATTTGTAACTAAATTGATTAATGTTTTATAGATACATAAATTTAATACACCATAGACCGATTTCCTTGTATTGATTTTGG
>LPNX010423756.1:71469-118969 GCA_001517045.1 Pseudotsuga menziesii
CTACACGGTGGGAGTTGAGATAAATCCATATAAATAAAAATTATTTTATAACTCTTTCAGACGAATCTTGGTGTTTATCATTAAAAATAATAAAAAGACAGTAACCAATCACGATCCACAACCGTAGCGGTGGCTCAGGAGGCCTTTTTCTCTCTGGCTAAACTTAGAGCCAAAGTTAGCAATGAATCTTGGAGCTAAAATATGACATCATTATGTCAGTTAAATGCAGCGGAGATAAAATCTTGCGAGCGTAGCTAAATTTGTCTGTCTCAAATAAACTGATGGTCTTTTCGTAGAGCCGTTAGGTTTATTTGAACTTGAGTAATAACTCAAACGGCTTGGTGAAAATAAAGTATTTTTTTTTTTAATCTTCCGTTAAAGAGCACGGCAAGCTGTCGCTCCTTTTTTTTCTTGGAGCGTCAGACTACTATTTCGAAGACCGACACGTGTCAATAGATAGTTGGCCAAATCAGCCAGCAAACCTGTGCTGGCAGTGGTGCGCATGGAGTATGTGGTATATTGTAAATTATGGGGAAAGAAAGGGACCGGGTCCGTAAAAGAAATCCGAAGGGAGACCTGTCGTGCGGTGGGCCCCGTCACGGTGGGGGGACAGCATGGCTAGGTGGCCAAGTGGGGCCCGGCCCCACCACCCATGGCATATTAAAGTGAGCTACCCACCAAGTGTTTGTCCCCTGGTGAGTTTAGTGCAAGCCTAAAACACTTAAACCTACAAATGTCACTGCACTTGACCAGCTTAATGCATGCTTGACACATGCGCTATCGAGCGATTTTCGTTTCTCTCTCGCCTGCGTGGGCTAGTTTGTGTTTGTTCCCTGGTGATTTTAGTGCAAGCCTGAATTCTGAATACATCCTGTCGCTGTATATATGCCGTAACGAATAATTCATCACAGGATTGGATTTACTGATGAACCGGTCGAGTTATTGGGATTAGTTAGTCCTAAAAGCATGCCACAAGTTTCAGGAACTATTGCTGTTAAAAGTGCTTTCTTAATGCTATTCAGGCCATGTGAAGGGTGCATTTGCTTAATAGAGTTCCGGAGCCTGGCCATGATCATTATTAGGGCAATTCCTCTTTTACTTAACTCTACATTACATTTCAGCATTTTTCTGTGGAGTGAAATCTTGTAACCGCAGTACGATCCTCGACAATGAAGCTCTAGGTCTTTTCCAGGTCTTTTCGTTCTTGTCCATGAATAAGCAAACACAGCTTTTTCTCATGAATAATATGCTTCATTAATTTGTTCTTCCATTGTCTTTTTGTTCTTCTATTGTCTGAATACTATAAATTGGGTCTGTTTTTTAAGAAAAATACACATGACGCTAACCATTATCCAGTGAATGGATAAATGGTTTTAATACAAACGTCCATGAAATACCCCACCCGAGAATGAATGGCAATTAAAACAGACCTAAATGAACACCCCCACCCTGCAGCGCAAAAGAAAAGCTGATCTTTTGTAATCCTCTACGGCATAGTGTGTTTTGAAACGCTAACGAGGCATCTTATCATATTCAGACGGCCTGAAGCTTGAACAGTAGGGAAGTCTGTTTGGCCTGTTTGTTGCCAGGCCTTAAACGCCTGTTGCTTGCTCGATAGGTAGCTGAAAGAGAATCGTTTAAATTCAAAATGCTACAGCGATTATAATGATGCCCGCTCTGGTCTCATCATCGGGCAATGCTTTCATAACTTGTTAAATGCAGCGGCGATTTAGGTCAATCGAATGGTAACACTGGATCATATCCTCCTAAAACTTCGCTGGGCTGCCTGAATCTGTAAGACTTTTAAATTTACATCCAAACCTGCCATGTGGAGATCCACATATGTTTCTTATTCGTGACAGAATTATTAATACGCTAGCTTGCGTACTCGCACTTAAAACCTGGAACACCTTTGTTCTAGGCGTCAATTAAGGTAGAAGCGCAATTTCTTATACCCTTCACAGGCTCGAGCTTACTGTAATCAAGCTTTGGGCTTCATGAATTTATCAACAATTTTATTTTAGCTTAGTAAAATTTATATTCCGGCATGAGCTATTGAAATTTTGATGATTTGTACATTGGAATGTGCCGTGTTCTCATCTCAACGCAGAACGCTATGCTAACTAGATAAACTTCAATTCAAGGTATTCTCATCTCAACATTTGGGATCAAGCTCCCACCTTCTAATGCATTCTGTCTACTGTTTCAGGGTACCAAACTCCATTTGAGAAAACAAAGGATATGGCAAGCTGTAATGGAAGATCTTTTGGCACAGGGGATGGACAAAACCGAACATGTACGTTTTCCTGATTCTCAGCAACATTCTGTTCAGTGTGTATGTTCCGATCAGTTTTCTGTTATCGTAGATCGGGTAGATATGATACATTTGACTCATCAGGGGAGCATCGTAATCTAATTATCATGATATATTGTCATCATATATTGTTATGTTAAATGCATCTTGATAAAGATTTAATTAAGCTTTATTTAAATAGTTGTTAAAGAATTGAGTAATCATTTATTTTTTTAGTTTAGTTTTGTTTATTAAATAAGAAACACAGTAAAATACTGAATAGAGAAGCATCTGTTTAATTAATTAACGTGCATGGATTACATATTGTGCATGTTAAATTAATTTATTTACCAGGTCACTCTCTGGATTCTAGATACGTTAAATTATGGTTTCCTCTCTCCAGCGGTCTCGGGGCTGGCTGATGGCACGTTCTTATCTCCAAGCTCTGACTATATTGAAGATGGAGGATTACGAGTATTCATATTCTGATAATAACAGAAGAATGAATTATGGTTACCTGAAAAAACTTCGGAGCAATGAATCTCGATCCAAATGTGTCACCCAAGCTTTCAGCCCGTAATTCATATACAGGAGATTCGGCCGACGATTACAACGATGTGTTTGGAGGCCCGCCCAAGTATATTTCTTTTATGCAATCTCCCAAAGAGCATGGAGAAGGGCGTTTATTGCTGGCGCCTTCCAGTGGGTTTTCGCGTTTACGTCTGTTTGATGAAATTCCTGTATTTGGAGAAACATGGAGGAAATATGTTAACGATGAATTTTACAACGATATTTTCAAAGCTGATTGCAGATTTTTATGATCTCCGCCTGATCTTCCGGTGTCGAGATGAATAGAAGTACTAGTAGGAGATGCGAAATGATAGCCGGAGGTCCATAACTGCTCCGTGGATTGATTGATCCCAACACTGGCGGGTGGCGTCGAGCTCGAGCCGGCGGTCACGGGAAGCATACAAATGGTTCCAGGCATTGGCGATCGGCTGTTGGTAGGCGCCACCGTCCACACGGAAGCGGCAGGAGGCATGAGCCCAGACACACGGCAGTGGCAGGAGGCATGGGCCCAGAACAGCTGGCTCCCATGCTCAACATGCAATCTGCCAGTTAGCAATGGGATAAAAATTTGATTTTTTTAATTTTAAATTATGATGTCATTTTGCCACATGTCGACTGAAATCCAGATACCAAAACCCAATGTTGACATCATCGCCTCTCAACCAATCAGCTGTTTAGAAAAATAGATTTTTAACAAAATTAAAACAAATATTTTGCAAACGCCTAAGTCAAACTTTGGAAAACAAGTTTGATTTTTTAAAATAGCGTCAAAAAACACCAGGTAATAATCAAAGTCAACGCAGTTTGAAATCGAACGATTGCAATATACCAGCCGGAGGCAGGTATAAAAATGTAAATTTTGTATTATTTTTATTTATTTTTTTAATATTTTTTATTTTCATTGTATTTAAAAAAAATACATTATAATAGTTTAATAAGTTTAATATTTAGTTCGAATGTTTCAATTTTAAAATATTAAAATAATTATGCATTACAATGTGTATAATACTTACTTTCTATATTTAAAATTTCAAGAAAAATCATAATTAATGTATATTTTAGTTTATTTAAAATTTGTATTGGTTTTGGAGTAGGATTTAAAATTATTTTTATTTGGTTAAGAGTTTATTTTCTAGTAAGACTAAAAGACATGTGGTAGGAATAAATGTCTAACCTCTTAAGGACCACTACTGCTTCATTTTAGGTGGAGTGGTTTTCTTTGAATGATAGTGATGAGTCAACATTTGTGGATAGTGAATAGTAAGGGTTGCCATCATTGTGAATTGACAATCAACTAATGATATGTTTTACCACCTTCAAAAAATAAGCTTAATAGTTGTATGTGTATTAGCTTAAGATGTTTAAGTGAACATTCCTTTATGGCCAAAGGCTAATGTTTCCTCCTTAAAAATTATCAAGGATTCATGACCCATCTACACTAGTACCAAATGCCTCATAATAAACCCCATATACTTGCTAGAAGACCAAATATTCTCTAAAAAAACTTATATGGTGATTGAGGCCTTGTCGATGGTCCTCGAGCCCTAGAAAGTTCCTCTTTGGCCTAAGCCATATAAGCTTCAAAACCCATCCATAATGTTAAATGCCTCTTGATGGAACCTCATATACATAGTAAGAGAGAAAATATTTTTGTGATGTTTTGAGGCCTCCTTCTTGGCTTCTTAATGCCACACATACCCACGCTTAGAGGAGGTATGAGATGTTAGCAAAGGCCTTTGAACCCTTTGATTATTTCTTCCTTATCTATTTTCAAGGTGTAGAGAGTTATACTTAGTTCTCAAATCATATTAATGCCTCTCATATTTCCACTTCAAGGATCTAGAACCCTTATATAGGTCATGTTTGGTAATTTGAGGTAATATTAATGACCATCGATCCCTATAAGATTTATTTATAAATTAAGGAAATAGATCCTTCCTTGACCATGTATATGGCTTTGAGATGCATACATGGATACCAAACCTCTTAATGTATTTAATATACACAGTTGAAATAAAATCACCCCTTAAATAGGTCATATGTGGTGGTTTGCAACCTTCTTCCCAACCCTTTATCCCTAGGTGTGTATGTTTAGGGACTATGTCCTAGGTTTCCTACATTTAGCTCATCTAGATACAAGACCTATATATAGGGATTAAAAACTCCTAATGGTGATCCTATTCCCATTTATAGGACACATATCCCCAGTAGAGGTGATGTATTTTGGTTTGAGGCCTTGATCATGGCCCTCAAGCCCCAGAATCTCCCCTTAGGACCTAAGTCATAAGTTTCATTCTTTGACTAATTCTATATCTGAGATATAGGTTTGGTTCTCCAAACCTCCAAAAAATGTATATATCCCCACCTATCATCACTCTAGGAAACTCCTCTAGGTTGCAGCTCGAGAATGCTTGGTAACTTAAATGTTTTTGGGGTTTTCTAAAATGGATCAAGTCAGGTGACCTATAAGACCTCCCACTCTCAAGACATGCATGAAACTCAATCAGGTACAAGGATTATAATTACCACTTTTTAGAGGTTGACAATATGGTGCATGGATGGAGAACTTATCATGCTGGGAGATTCATACATAAAACATATACATATAAATGGCTAAATCATGACAAGGAAAGCACTTATAATTCAAATAATAAATATGCCAATAGGATGACATCTACAGGACATTAATTAAACAGAATATAACCTGAATAACACATTCAAGCATAAGCACAGAATAGACAGAAAATGGAAGCTGAACATATGATAACAGAAGAGCTTATATTAGGTCATGAGAAAAATGAGAAGTTTGACAATAGCAATGGTCTACAAGTCCCTGAAGTCAAACCCTTTCAATAAAATAAGTCTTAGGCTTTATAGCCTTTACAAAAATACTCAGATCCTGAAAAATTGGATTTGATTTACTAAAAATAGACAAACTAACTATTTTTGCATAATTAGGTCATAAAACCCTAATTAACTACTAGTCTAACTAACTGTAGAATCCGCTCACTATTTGAACCTTCTAATAACTAAAGCAAGTACTGGAAATCACTGCCACTGGTCCTCTGCTAGTTAAGTTACTACTTCACTTTGACAGCTAAGTGTTTGGTGACCTTCTGTACTGTTATGTCCCAGCAAAACTGAAGCATACCTTCCTTGATGTTTCCTTCAACATCCTTCATATTTATACTTTGTCCCTGAGCCATCCATGTTCGCCCAAAACTGGTTCTGCATGTTAAAATTTGATATTGTGCATTTGTCTACTTTCGGTGGTTAAGAGGCCAAAATATCTGAACCGTTAGCTGCCGAAAGCAGGGATTTCGGTGGCTAATGAACTGCCTCAGCGCCCGCCTGAGCCACTAAAAGCCATGTTCTTCAAAAATTCTTAGGCCATCTCCAAAACTGTTCTATCAAGTTTGTCTTCTTGTCTTTCTCATTTAGCAAGCTCTATGTTAGGAAGACTAACAGCAGCCAAGCTTGCTTCTAGAGGCTGAAGGCTTACTACAGCTTTAGCTAGGGTTTTTCTTATCCTCCTTCAGCTGCAGTCTCTGAAGACTAATCATTCTGTACAACCTAGTATTGTCCTTCATGAACCTTAGGTTTCTTCTTTTGAGCAAGATGTATCTTCCTCTCATCTCCAGGAAAGAATTATGTAATTGCTTATTCCTCTTGGTCAATATAACATTGATATTATTTATCTCTCTTTCCAAAATATCCATCTCATACACTTGTATCAGCAACTTATTTATCCTTTGAGTCTTGGGATTGCTAGAGGAAGCCTTCTCTGTTGGTTCCTCTTGCTCTTTCGGTGTAGGGGATGGTAGTTCTTCAGTCTCTGCTACAACCTGCAAAGCTAGGTCTGCACCTTCCTCTTGTTCCTCTTCTAAGTTTGAGTAGGGTAGGTTCAAGATGTTCTCAATGTATGCTTTCATGAATTTTTAATTTCCTCGACTCATATGCTATAACATGCCCTTCTTGAGTCAGAACACCGCCTAAACCATCATTGCAGGCGTCAGTAAACACTAAAAATTCTTTATTTGGATCAACTATTCTTAAAATAGGTGCACTAGTTAATAAAAATTTTAACTTTTTAAAGCTTTCCTCGCATTTCTGGTTCCAATCAAATTTCTTTCCTTTCTTCTGCAAAGAACTTATCAGATTTGCGATTCTCGAAAAACCTTCAATGGATCTCCGATAATAACCAGTAATTCCCATGAAGGATCAAACATCAGTTACATCCTCAGGAACTGGCCAATCTTTGATCACCTTTATATTTTCGGGATCCACCGAAATCCCTTCCTTAGTCACCACATGACCTAAATACTGAATTTTATCCTTAAAGAAATCGCATTTACTAAACTTTGCAAAGAGTTGATGATCTCATAATTCTTACAAAAAAAAAATTTAGATGTTCTTTATGTTCTTCTTAAGTTTTCAAATAGATTAATATGTCGTCAGTAAACACGAGCACAAAATTATCTAGATACTTATGCATAACATTATTCATTAAACACATAAAAACAACCGGGGCATTAGTAAGCCTGAATGGCATGACGACAAACTCGTAATGACCATATCGAGTCCTAAAATCTATTTTAAATATATCTTCATCTTTAATCCTAACTTGGTGATATCCCGACCTTAAATCAATTTTTGAAAACACCGTGGCTTTACGTAGTTGATCAAACAGATCATCTATGTGAGGCAACGTATATCTATTTTTAATAGTAATCTTATTCAACTAATGGTAATATTTGCAAAGTCGCATAGTTCCGTCGTTTTTCTTAACAAAGATGACAGGTGCCCCCTAGGGGGACACACTGGGTCGAATATACTTCTGGTCAATAAGTTCTTTTAATTGTGACTTTAATTCATTAAGATCAAGTATGTTCATTCGATAAGGGGCCTTTGAGCTGGGTACTGCACTAGGTACCAGCTCGATGGTAAAATATAGTTCCCTTTTTGGATGTAGTCCCATAATTTCTTCTGAAAATACATCAACATTTTCTTAAAACTGGTATGTCTTCCATTTTTAATTTTTCTGTCTTATTTAGATTTTCCTCATCAATTATTGTTACTACATAAGGTTTACAACCCTTCCTAACAATCTCTTAAGGTGAAAAGTAGAAATCTACCTTATGGTGGTTCTTCTAGGGATCCCCTTTACACTTACTGATTTTCCATCATTATTTATACACGTAAAGGTTTTATCATAACAGTTTAAAATCACCCTATGTTGTTCTAGCCAATCCATACCGATTAGTAAGTCATAAGAACTAAGAGGTAGTACATTTAACTTTACACAGTTTCAAATTGATCCATAACTACTGCACATTTCTTTACAAAACAAGTTACCTTCCTTTTTGCACCAGTGGCTAACTGAACCAACCAAGAATTTTTCAAATTTTTCAATAGGCAGCTTACATTTTACTACCAATTTAGGTGAAATATAACTGAGACTAGCTCCTGGATCAATTAAAATAGCTATAGGGGTTTTCTTTATCGTACCTTCTACTTCCACCACTAAAGTTTGATATTATGCTTGTCGATTCTCCAAGGCTGCTTTGATTCTAGGCATAGTCCTCGCTAAATCTCCAATAGTCATTTCCTCCTATATGATATAAATATTACTGACAGTCTTTTTTCGATTAAGACAAACCGAGGCATAATGTGGGCCATTACACTCCCAACACTTTATAGGTTCTTTGCGTTCAAAGTTTTTTGTGTAATTACCATGATTATTAGTAGACTCTTTACCCTTTTGATTGTTCTAATTGCTTGGTGAATTATTCTTATTCCCTTGGAAATTCTTGTTAGAAAAAATTCTAGCCTTATTGTTTTTAGAATTCCAGTTGGGCACAAATTCTTTCATCTTTTGATCATAATGATTGTTATTCTTTTTGGCCTTCCAGTTGGCCATGCTCTCCTTCTTTTGACTCTGTTCAAAATAGAAATTGGCTTTCCTCGTAGCTTCTTCCAGTGTTTTTGGATTGTCATACTCAATCCTATCCTTGATGTGATAAGGTAAACAAGTGAGGAATCACTATACCTTTGGTTTTTCATCTACAAGGTATGGCACATACCTAAGTAGACTTAAAAACTTGCTCTTCAAATCTTTCATAGTCATTGAACCTAATTTAAGCTCATTAAATTCTTTTGCTCTCTCTTCATAGTACTTCTGAGATAGAAATTTATTTTTAAAGTATTTCTTGAAGGTACTCCAATTTACATTCTTCTCTCTTATTCCCTTCACTCTCTTCAAGTCTTTCCACCAAATGTTAGCCTTCCCTGAGAGATTGTAGATAGCCATTCTAGCCTTTAATTGGTTATAATAGTTATAAATATGGAAGTACTTCTTCATCCCAGATAACAAGGATTCTTCTTTCTCCCCCTTCTCAGTATCTCCATTGAATGTTGGTGGTTTAATAGTTTTAAACTCCCCAGAAATTTCCTCATAGGTTTTATATTTTCTCTTTTTAGTATAATGGTTATCATCACTACTATCACTAGTGGAATGAAAATTACGTTGATCACCAAATACCTCTGAAGACGAGTTGCTTTCATTTTTAGTCTGTTTAATCTTTTTGTATTTATGTTGGTGACTTATATCTTCTGAATCAGCTCTTTTACCCCTTCCCGCAGTTTGAAATCTTTCTATTAGGATCTGATTTAGCTCTTCCTGAGATCTCAGAATCCTTTCATTTTCTCGTTTAACAGATTAAATCTCATATTTTAAGTCTTTTACTATTTGTAAAAGTATTGAGGAATTAGTGGTTATGTCGTCTTGTATAGGGTCTTGTTGAGGCCCGGAAATTCGTAGGCAGCAACAGTAAGGGATTCTCCCCAATCAACGTTCCCAAATGGCCCGTTGACTGTTTGGTATAGGGAATCCGTCCGGTTTGCGGTCCGTCTACCGTAGGTCAAGTAACAAAAACAAAGGCTTTTACCGGTTGCAGCCCGGTCCACCGTGTATTTTTTGTATTTTTTAATTAATGTATGAGATGCATGTGCCTCACTAAATGCAGGGTGATAAGGATGCAAGGAGCAGTCACAATGTGATGCGCAGGTTCTTACCTCTCGTCTTAGCCCTTACCAGCATCTAAATCACATCAACAAGAAAATAAACTAACTACCTAATCTATCCCTAGAGAGAAAGGTTATCATTCATCGGTGAGTAATATATATTTGTGCATGCATTATGAAAAGTTACAGATAGCTGACACTTCTTTCAAGACACATGAACAGTTACAGATATTTGGGCAACCAAATAGCCAATTGCTTATGAACATCATCCATTACTCACAGTGGAAAACATCATAAAATATACTGAAGAACATTCAACGAGAACATAGGTTCAAGAAATAAGAACAATCTCACAGTTAATGAGACACAACTGAAAACGAAATAGTTCCCCTTCAACATTGCTCATTTAAATACATTTGATGTATTCCATATCGCACTTTCTCCAATAGGAAAAATTGCAGTCTCTGATTGTAAAATGAAATAGTTCATCTTACAAGCAAATCGTTTACCAGTTTTTCTAGGGAAAAAGCCCCTTCTAAGTTCTAACTTTACAATATTTAAACTAAAACAGCAGTCCGTTTGGGCTCCCCCCAGACGTGTGGCTTTCCCTTCTCTCCAATGTTTCACAACCTCCTTTTTTATCCTTTCTACACATGCTCATGGTCGGCAAGGTAACTGACAGACCTTTCAGGTCTCCATCCCTACTGCTATTCGTTTGTCTTTTCCTTCGTTTGTTCCTATTGCGGCCCGTCTCTCTTCGCGCCGTAGCAGTTTGACCGATTTATGTAATGCACCTGCATTCAAACAACTAGTATCATTCATTGGAAACGTATTCAAATGATATCAGCAAAACGGCTAAGCATTGAGAAGGTCATGCACTGCATTACTACCACAAGGCGAACACTGGCACCACCACTTTGACAAGAAATGATGACTCATCGGACACTCAGAACAATAGCATCAGAAGATGAAATTCCCACTACAGCCGCAACGGTGGAAAGAACGAGGCTACGGACAAGCGACCGAAAGGCGGGAACCTTCTCAATCGAAAGTTGACGAGGTTTGGATGTCGAAATCCAAATGGCTTTCCCAGCCGCAACAACGGAAATGAAGCATGCCAAAGTTAGGCGAAACGCGAGTGGGAAAACCCTCGATCAGCAGTTGGAAGGTATTAACCTCGGAAGAAAAACTGATTTCCTAGCCGCAACGGCAGAAGAAGAAAAGGATACAGCCACGCAAAGCACATTGGAGATCGGATCGCTTTATACTTCGGAGGCCTAACCACTTTGGGAGCCGTAATGGCGGAAGCGAAAAGGTTAGAGATAAGCGATGCGGGCGGGAAAAGCTTAATCATAGATCAGAGGACTTTTACATTGGAAGACAAAGGACTTGATGAGCTGCAACGGTGGAAGAGAACCGGTTTCGGACACGCAACTAAAAGGTTAACACACATCGCAAGTCGGAGCTCTTTAAGTTTCGGATGGTTAATCGATTTCGGAGCTGCAATGGTGGAAGGCAAACAAATTATCAACCACCGAATTAACACAGGACGACGCCGGTCTAACTTTAAGTGCTTCAAAACTTTCTAACTGGAAATGGTTAAAACCTACTTGCTTCCGAAGCAGCAGACGTTCAAAGACAAAAAGCAATTTACCCCTGGCTAGGCATACCAAACTCGCATCTGCGGCCAACCATAAAAATAATACACAGGAAATCTTTAAAGCAGGATGGAAACCAATCTTCAAAATCACTCAAAATAAAGCACGACCAACGATTCAAGGATCCAACAACTGAAACAACTCTAAACTATGAGAAGGGGACCAAAATTTAAGAAATTTGGGTCGAACAGTTGCAGCCGCAACAATTGGTGATTACCTGGTGAACCTACATCTCTGGGTGAATATTCCTTGAGTGACAGACTGTTTAATAACAAATGCATCTATTGAATTCTTCCAGCCATATAGATTTCTCAAATGACAGAAGTGTGTACCTTTAATCATTGATTATATTCCAATTCAGGAGAGTGGAAACCAAGATTTTCAAGTCCAGATAACTCTGTTGAGGTCGAAAGATGAGTTTCATTATAAATTTTGTTTTCAGGTAGCTGACAGTTTGGACACCACAAGATCGTAGCATATGATAAACAGGAATATTCATTTGTTCCGCATTCCCATGCCACTTTGGCACTTTTTTGTGCTCTTGAACTTTTGTTCCTTTTTCATAGGAGTCCTCCTGTATGCCTTTCTTTCTGAATTTTCATTTAGGTTCCTCTATCCCATAGTGTCCTTTTGTGTGAGTGGTGTATTTCACGTTTCAGCTCATGGACGGAGAGGAACTTTTGGCAATTTAGTAATTATGATTCAACATTTTCTTTGATGTATGATGCTTCCATAGGAGTTTTGACTCTTATCTGCCTTTTGGCATTCGTTTCTTGGCATGGGATCATTTATATTTAATATACTGTTCACCCTGATCCTTTCCATGGGTCCTCTGTTGTCGCCCCTTAGAACATTTTAAGTGTGAAGTGGATGGAGCCTCAACATAGTATTCCAGACTCTTTGAATCTAGTTTATTTTACAGGGTTTAAGCAGGACTTCAATGCACACAGAGTTATTCTAGAAAACTGCTAAACTGGAATAAATTCAAATAGAAACACACAGTCTAATACTCAAACATGTTCATCATTCCCAAAAACTTCTATGTCCCCATACAACCGCAGGTTCATTCCCTTTATTGAAATTAAGAAACTCAAACTCAAACAGACTGAAAAACATGACTCAAAATACAGCCAAACAACTTATTTATATACAAGACAGAAGAACCCAAAGAAACTCAAGAAAAATAAGGCTTGAGAACCAAACCATTTACTGGCAAGTTCTCTTCCCAACCCTGTAAATCTTGCAACTTATACATAAAAGGACCAAGCTTCGCTGTGACCTGAAAAGGGCCTACCCACAACTGCTGGAATTTAGTATGCTTCCCTTTCTCATCATGGGGTTGATCCCATTTGAGGACTACGTCTCCCACCTCAAAGTATTTTGTTCCAGCTTTATGTTTGTCAAACCACCTCTTTATTACCTCCTGCTGTTTCTTAAAGTGTTCTTTGGCTTTAGATCTAGCCTCTTCTGCTTTCAGAAGATTGCATATCCTCATCTATAAAATTTTGTCATCCGACCCCGTGGACTCTTGAGCCAATATGGAAGATGGTAGCATGATATTGGGGGGAAGGATGGCTTCTTTACCGTACACAAGGGTATAGGGTGACACCCCTATCGTAGACTTGGGGGTGAATCTGTCAGCCCAAAGGGAATTTGGTAGGGCTGAGTGCCAACGCCTTTGGTTTTCTATTACAGTCTTCTTTAGAATTCTGATCAGATTTTTATTAGTGGACTTATCCAGGCCATTTCCTTGTGGGTAGTAATTAGCAGAATAATGCAATTTTATCCCCTTATCATGAGAAAAAGTAGTTAATTTAATTGATGAAAAGTACGTAGCATTATAAAAAACTAACAAAACTGGAACTCCAAACATGGTCATGATGTGATCTTGCAGGAAGCTGATGACTTCGTCTTGATTTATTTTGCGTAGCGGTACTGCTTCGACCTAGCGAGTGAAATAATCCATCACGGTCAGAATGTACTTGTGTTGTAGCGAGGAATTTGGTTTTATTTCTCCAATGATTTCCAATCCCCATTGCTCGAATGGCTCCGTGATCATTACAGGCTTTAGGGGTGCTGCTGCTCTAGGTTGTCTCCCACTACACCTTTGGCAGATATCACACTTCCTGACATGTGCGTGTGCATCTTTGAAGAGCATAGGCCAGTTGTAACTGGCTCTAAGGACTTTGTGGGTTGTAGTATCCCCTGAATAATGCCCCCCAGCGGGACCGTCATGCAATTCTGACATTACTTTCTTCGCATCTTCTTTCTCTAAACATCTAAGAAGAACTCCGTCATAATTTCTTCTGAATAATACTCTATCAATAATTTGATAGGAAGTTGATTTAAGACGCAGCACTCTTCTTTTCTTAGAGTTCCAATGTTCCGGTAACAGCCCTGCCTGTAGGTAATGTATAAGGTCTCTATACCAATACTCGGGAGATGTAAACAAAGGACATACATCCATTAAATGTAATTCGGCTTCATCCTCCCAGGCGTGCTCTTCATTTTTTCCATTTCCAGTCATCAATTTGCACAACCCTTGTCCTTTAACTATAGAGGATGGCTTTAATTCAAGGTCGTACTCTTGAAGAGATATTACCCAGTTGCCCCTTCTTTCTCCTAACTCCTTCTGTACCAAAAGGGATCTTATAGCTGGGTAGGGGACGATTACCTTGGTTCGATTCTTTAAAATATAGGGCATGAATTGCTTCACGACCTTAAATACTGCATAAGCCTGTTTATCAATGGCTGGGTAATTTAATTCAGCCCCTTGTAGACCAGTGCTCATGAAGGATATTGGGAATTCATCCCCCCCATCTTCCTTTTGCATCAGCACAGCTGCTAGCGAATCATCGGATGCAAATGTATACAGAATAAAGTCTTTGTCGAAGTCTGGGCTTTTCAAAGAGGGTGCGTGTGCAACAGTAGTTTTAATTTTGCTGAATGCGTTCTTCTCAATTTTCGTCCACTTGAATTGTGCATTCTACTTGACCATCTGTTGCAGCGGCTTAACAGTCTGAGCAAAATCAGGCACAAACCTTCGTACGAAATTTATGGTTCCCATGAATGATTGCATCCCCTTTTTATTATGGGGCAAGGGGATTTGTTCAATAGCCTTAATTCTTTTTGGATCAATGGAGATCCCTTGCTTTGACACTATGTGACCCAGCAACTTGCCTTCTGTGACAGCGAACACACATTTCTTAGGATTGAGTGAGATGCCATACTTCTGACAGCGTTCAAAAATCTGCCTTAAGTGAAATGCGTGCTCTCCTCTTTTCTTCGAGAATATCGTAATATCATCAAGGTACACTACAATGCTGTGGCCGATCAATCCATGGAAATCTATGTCCATAGCTCTCTGAAATGTTGCTCCCGCATTTATAAGCCCAAAGGGCATCCTTCTGTAGGCAAAGGTTCCCCATTTAGTCCTGAACGTTGTCTTCAACCTATCTTCCTCGGCTACTAATACTTGATTGTAGCTAGAGAAACTATCCAATAACGAAAACAGTTCAGAACCTGAGACCATTTGGAGCAATTTCTCCATGGGTGGCACCGGGTAGTTATCTTTATCAGAAGCTCCGTTCAGATTTCTGAAATCAACGCATAATCTGATTTCGCTAGATTTTTTCCTGACTGGTACCGGATTTGATACCCACTCAGAGTGTCTGACTTTAAAGATGATTCTAGCATCCAATAATTTCTTCACTTCACTCTGAATCAGCGGTTCTAGCTTTGGATGCATTTTTCTTAAAGGTTGCTGATACAGATTGACACCGGATTTGGTGGGGACGACATGCTTGATAATGCCGGTGTCGTATGCTTTCAGATCTTCGTACGTCCAGGCGAAAACATATTTATATTGTTTAAACAGACTGACGAACTTATCCCTTTCTATTGGCGAACAACATTTGTCGAGATTCACAAATTTAGGATTCGTCTCAGTCCCTAAATTAATTAGCTCGAATTGTAGGGAAGAGCTGTGAGTCTTCACGTTGGCTGGTCTTCTGAGTTTTTCATTTAAATCAAACATCTTTTCTAGCGTTCTGACCCCTCTAGGGATGAAATTATCATACTTCATCTCGGCCTGATGTTATTCATCATCTATAATTGCTCCTTTGAATGCCTCGTCATTCGTTAAACATTCTATAATCTGCTGGTCATCATCAAACACTCGCAGGTTGGTGATCATATCAGGTACTGAAGGCCTGAAAAGAAATTCAACAGTACATCGATTATTAGTGTGTACAAGCCTAGCGGCTGAAGTGGATAATAAGTCAGCTGCTGCATTTTTCAGTCTTGGAATTGAAATAATATTGAATGCATTAAAACATTTCAGTAGGTCCCATACCTCATTTTGGTAAGCCTTTAAGTGAGGAGAAACACAATGTATTTGATTTCTGATTTGCTTTACAATTATTTCTGAATCTCCAAAGACTTTTAAATTACTTACCTTTAATTCAATCGCTTTCTTTAAGCCCTGCACCAGTGCTTCATACTCAGCTGTATTATTCGTACATTCAAATTCTAATCTGCATGCAAGAAAGTGCTTATTATTTTGAGGATCGATCAGGACACAGTCGGCCCCTGACCCTTCTAATGTCTTAGAGCCATCAAAAAATAAAGTCCAAAAATCACTAACTACTGCATGCGAATCTATTCCTACAGCTAAATCTACTATTTTACAATCAATTTCATCAGCCTGTGAGAATCGAAGGAGATCAGGCTGGGTGTCTGATGTGTTGCTAGCTTCTTCTGCTTGGTAATTTCCAGGTTCCAACTCAATAAAATAGTTTCCCAAGACAGAATCCACTGGTTCATTCTTTCCCTCCAATTGAGTGACATTATGTTTCATGTGAGGTTCTCTTAAAATCTTAATCTGGTTCGGACTCCCTTTATATGGCAACCACAAATGCGACCAATCATAAGCGAAATATCCATTCAGCTTCGCTGACCAATATCTGCTCAAAACGAGGTTGTACGCGTCTGGTATGTTAGCCACCACGATATTAATGACTTGGCATACTTTATCATTTGATGCCAGACGAATTAGGACATCTTCCATCTCCCCAATTACCTTTACATCCATTCTGTCCAACTGAACAACTCTCCACATGGATGGCTTAGGCTACTCGTTGATCTTTTTACAGACTGATATCGGAATGACATTAACAGTTTCCCCTGAGTCTACCAAGCAATTATGTACATTGTGATTAAATATTTCAAACATAAGGAGGAAAGGTGGATGCTTGTTCTTGTACTTACCTCCACTGCTGGTTTCAACAATTTCTTCTTCTTCTTCTGGTTGATTGTTAGTGGGCATCCTTTCGTCCAATGCTTCAAGTGCTTTCAATAGTCTTTCTTTTTGCTGAGGCACTTTACACATTTTGAATAATGAAACATTCGCTTTTACCTTCTTTAAGTCCTCCACTACATCATAATCCATCTGCTTTTCAATGTGATGAGGTTTGTCAATATTCGTCTTACCTTCATTTGGCTTGGTCAGCGTATCATTCTGCCCAGGTTCTTGGTTGGTAATAGTGAATTCTGGAATTTTATCAGCTGAGAGTTTATTTTGAAATTTCTTCTTAACATTTCTCTGCAGCCTCTTGATCTTTGGGAGTATAAGACTTTCATCTTTAACCGTCCCTTTTCTCCTTGTTGTTACGTTAGTCTCCATGACGTCCTTGTACCCATGAGTCTTTTCCTCTTCAGCATCAAATAAGGAAACAAAATTCCACAAAACCATAGTTTCCTCTTCCTGTTCTTTAATAGAAGTAGAAGTAGAATTCTCTTTTCTTTCTTCATCTCCCTCTTCTGTTAATCTAGAATCCAACATCTGATTCATGACCAACGTCATTGAATTTATCCATTGCGGATAATTCTTTTCAGAGTGGGGTTGTTGGTGGAAAGTGCAAAAATTTTCCATCCCTATATCTGTCAAATTCATAGATGCTGTATTGTGTGGAGGAGGTTGAGACTGATTGTTTTCCTCTCTTTTCTTGTAATAAGGCCTGTAGAACTTTTGTGTTTCCTTCTCTTTCTCCAAATCTATGATTTTATTGGAAAGCTTCTGCACCATTTTGGCCATATTTTCATAATTTGGTGATTTCTCCTCCTTGGGCTTAGTAAACAATAAGGCTTTCCTTCCCGCACCCTTTTCTCCTGACTGTTCGGGATAATCTTCAACACTTTCTCTTTCAGCCTCCACCACTTCTGCCTCTTCATAGGTTTCCTCCAAAGTAGGCTTGGCCCTTCCTTTGGCAAACATGGCCAAATCCGGGCCTAAAGATGAGGTATAATACTCAATCAGGACCTTGTCCGAAGGTTTGTCAGCATCAGAGAAATTCTTGAGGTATGCTGCAAATATTTGAGTAAAACTATGCACCTTCTCCTTTCTCTCCTTCTTCAATGCGCATAGTCCTTTCATGAGGGTTGCATGAGTATTTTGAGTTGCATACTTACTTCTGAAAATTCTCTCGAAGGTATTCCAATCAGGGATAGAGTTAGCAGGAAACCCAAAATACCATGATGCTGCAGCTCCTTTAAGGATATGTGGGAATAGTATGCACACTACATCTTCATATTCCCCAGCCCTCAACCCTTCTATTGCTAGGTAAAAACTTTGCAGGTGATCATCTACCAGTATTTTCTCATTTGGATCGAATTTAGGCAACATCTTGTCAAAGGCTTGAGGTAGGTCATGTAAAGGAGGTGTTAGATTTAGAGGTGATCTGGCCCTCCATGCAGGTGGTGGATTCGGTGGGTTGGGTGGTGGATTAGCATTAATTCCTGCCATAAGTAGGGGTGGAGAGTGAGGAGGTGAGCCAACAGGAGTGTGAGTATGAGAACTATGAGGGGTATTCGGACCTTCTTGGTTCAAAGGAAGTTCAAATTCCTGTAAGGCGGTCTCTACTAGCTCTTCCCAATCACCAACAAGCACTGAGTCTTCCAATATAGGGCGATCTTTCCTTTTATATTCTCTTCTGGGAAATTCAGGGATGATCGACAATCCTCCAATCTTCTTAACGTATGCCCTAGTATGTCTTCTTAAATTGTCAACAATTTCGTTGTTCACAGAAAACAACTGTTCTCTCTCTCTTTCTTCTGGAATTGGGTGATGAAGTCCACTGCTTTAAGAACTGTTATCGGTGGAAAAGTCTTGGGAAAACTGATTTCCTCGGCCAGCCATGCACTGGCAGCCCTCCTTCTAGTGCCAAAACTATTGAGGCTTGGAAATTCGCAGGTAGCAATAATAAGGGATTCTCCCCAATCAACGTTCCCAACTAGCCCGTTGACTATTTGGTATAGGGAATCCGTCCGATTTGTGATCCGGCTACCGTAGTTCAAGTAACAAAAACAAAGGATTTTACCGGTTGCGGCCCGGTCCACCGTGTATTTTTTGTATTTTTTTAATTAATGTATGAGATGCACGTGCCTCACTAAATTCAGGGTGATAAGGATGGAGGGAGCAGTCACAATGTAATGCACAAGTTCTTACCTCTCATCTTAGCCCTTACTAGCATCTAAATCACATCAACAAGAAAATAAACTAACTACCTAATCTATCCCTAGGGAGAAAGGTTATCATTCATCGGTGAGTAATATATATTTGTGCATGCATTATGAAAAGTTACAGATAGCTGACACTTCTTTCAAGACACATGAACAGTTACAGATATTTGGGCAACCAGATAGCCAATTGCTTATGAACAGCATCCATTACTCACAGTGGAAAACATCATAAAATATACTGAAGAAAATTCAACAAGAACATAGGTTCAAGAAATTAGAACAATCTCACAGTTAATGAGACACAGCTGAAAACGAAATAGTTCCCCTTCAACATTACTCATTTAACTACATTTGATGTATTCCATATCGCACTTTCTCCAATAGGAAAAATTGCAGTCTCTGATTGTAAAACGAAATAGTTCATCTTACAAGCAAATCGTTTACCAGTTTTTCTAGGGAAAAATCCCCTTATAAGTTCTAACTTTACAATATTTAAACTACAACAGCAGGCCGTTTGGGCTCCCCCCAGACGTGTGGCTTTCCCTTCTCTCCAACATTTCAGAACCTCCTTTTTTATCCTTTCTGCACATGCTCATGGTCAGCGGGGTAACTGACGGACCTTTCAGGTCTCCATCCCTACTGCTATTCATTTCTCTTTTCCTTCGTTTGTTCCTATTGCGGCCCATCTCCCTTCGCGCTGTAGCAGTTTGACCGATTTCTGTAACTCACCTGCATTCAAACGACTAGTATCATTCATTGGAAATGTATTCAAATGATATCAGCAAAATGGATCAGCATTGAGAAGGTCATGCACTGCATTACTACCACAAGGTGAACACTGGCACCACCACTTTGACAAGAAATGATGACTCATCGGACACTCAGAACAATAGCATCAGAAGATGAAAGTCCCACTACAGCCACAACGATAGAAAGAACGAGGCTACGGACAAGCGAACGAAGGGCGGGAACCTTCTCAATCGGAAGCCGACAAGGTTTGTACGTCGAAATCCAAATGGATTTCCCATCTGCAACAACAGAAAGGAAGCATGCCAAAGTTAGGCGAAACGCAAGCGGGAAAACCCTCGATCGGTAGTCGAAAGGTATTAACCTCGGAAGACAAACTAATTTCCTAGCCGGAACGGTGGAAGAAGAAAAGGATACATCCACGCAAAGCACATCGGAGATCGGATCGCTTTATACTTAGGAGACCTAACCACTTTGGGAGCCGCAATGGCAGAAGCGAAAAGGTTAGAGATAAGCGATGCGGGCGGGAAAAGCTTAATCGAAGATCGGAGGAATTTGATATTGGAAGACAAAGGACTTTCCTAGCCGCAACAGCGGAAGAGAACCGGTTTCGGACATGCAACTAAAAGGTTAACACTCATTGGCAGTCGGAGCTCTTTAAGTTTTGGATGGTTAATCGATTTGGGAGCCCCAACGGTGGAAGGGAAACAAATTATCAACCGCCGAATTAACACAAGATGACGCCCGTCTAACTTTAAGTGCTTCAAAACTTTCTAACTAGCAATGGTTAAAACCTGCTTGCTTTCGAAGCAGCGGACCTTCAAAGACAAAAAGCAATTTACCCCTGGCTAGGCATACCAAACTCGCATCTGCAACCAACCATAGAAATAATACACAGGCAATCTTTAAAGCAGGATGGAAACCAATCTTCAAAATCACTCAAAATAAAGCACGACCAACGACTCAAGGATCCAACGACTGAAACAACTCTAAACTATGAGGAGGGGACCAAAATTTAAGAAATTTGGGGAGAACAGTTGCAGCCGCAACAGGTCTGTTTGTAAGTTTTCTTGTTCAGTAAAGGGAGATTCCTCTTCTGTATATTCCTCCAGTCTTTCCATACCTGTTGTTAAAATTCAGAAACAATTTCTTTGTTTAATAACATAAAAAGAAATGACATCAGCAAAAATAATTTAAATTCACTGTTTCATAAAACCAAGTTGGGATTCATCAAGGCCTAGTGTTTGAACCTTGTGCTTTGACACCACATGTTAAAACCCCAAAATTTCATAAAAATTTAAAATTTTTAAGATAGAATTAAATGTCTGAATACATAGTTTACTAACTACTAGCGGTTAGCAGAAAATGAAACAGACTAACACTTAGTATTAGTCATTTTCATTTTACATTAACTAATACACCTATCATGTTTGTGTAAAGTATAAGAGATGGGCCTACACAGAGATTTCTTTCGGTTTTACTGATAAGTTTACTTTTTGGCAAGTAGGTGAAAACTATCTTTGAAAACTTGGGCTTACTTAGCATTTATGCTAACGCAAATCGACTGCTAGTTCTTACAGGTTAACAGGTAACAATGGATCCAGTAGGGGTTTAATTCATAAAGTAGCAAAAAGTATATCTGTTGCTTGTAGAATGCTAGTAATTAACTGTCTATTTAAAAGCAAGCTCTGATGAGGTAAGGTAACTGTATTTTATTTCATGAAGGACTTCTATCAATCTGGATAATAAAGATTTCCAATAGAGTACATGTTTCTATTTTGTCGCCAGATTACCAGTTATGAAAAAAACCAACCTGTTACTTGTATGTAAAATAAAACTGCTCTTTAACAAGTTATAAACTTTCTTACTTACATTATTGTCTTGCTGCATGTACTATTGTAACTATGTACATTACCCTTTTATTTACCAATGTTCCAATCTAATTATTATATTCATTATATAGAAATCTTACTGCTTGGAAATCTCCTTAACATTATAAGCTTGATTATTGTAATTAAATGCATCCTAACATAATGGAATACTATTTACCCTTACTTCATAAGTCTAAATATTAGCTAAATGTATTATCGGTATCATTCCAATGATTATAGACTTGAGCATGGTTTATTCCATTATAAATTTATTATTATCATGTCGCTTAACTTTTTTTTCCTTGGACTTATCACGTTGTTTAACTTACAACAAGTTAATGTTTATATAACTATTATGATAGATTTTTCTACCTAGAGTTTTTAATCTGAATTTTACTCTAAGTGTAAACCAATATGACCCAAGTTCTTATATTGTGCTAAGTACAATCATAAATAAACAATCATATACTATCTTTGCCAAATAATGATAGAGCCTATTATTATTGTTGACAAGTTAATTATACAAACTATTATTTGGGAGAGCTTATACCCAGGTCGAGCCTTATGATTGTTTAAATGTCATATTTTAAACACTTTTTACTCTTGTTAGTCAAACTTTATATATTATAGTTACTCTAAACCATCGGTTATAATAATGAAGTTTGATATACCATGTGGAAATATTTGATCATTGTTTTGTAAGTATAAAAAATCTAAAGGTAGGTGGAAAGTTCCTAAGCATGATCGATAATGGGATTATCCATATGATCAAGTGATTACCACCTTTCACTAAGGTCAACATTAAGAAAACATCGTTAATCCATACCCAATATCGAAGCTATCAAACATTATGATATAGTTATGTAAGAACATTGGTGTGATATATATAAGCATACTACATAGTTCATGCATGGTTTGATTAAAATCATTGTTTTAATAATTGATGTTTGAATCTGCAGGTGAACTATGGATTCGAATCTTGCATGGTTGAATATATTGGAGGGCACATGGTCACCTACTGTCCATGTATTGCTGATATAAAAAATATTGCAACCCTATTTGCTTTGTCATTTGCCTCTGAAGTTCACGCTGGCCTGCAGGATAATCTGCATAGTTCCATGGCGGTCGTGAGGACTACTAGCTCACTCTGAAACTTTGGTTTAAAGTTGCTGTAGTCTCCTGAGTTCAGACCTGTTTTCCAACCTTCTTAGCCGTGGACTTTACCATGCAAGTTTATACTAGTTTTTGTATTTGGCTCGCAGCGTATCTTTAGCTTCATCTTTCCTTCCTCGTGGCCTGTCACTGCTGTGTGAAGCTAAGGCTTCGTCGCTACTGAATGTGCTCCACATACGTCATAGGGTTTGGAGATTTTTGTGTGTACATTCCGCAGCCGGTGACAGTCTCTTCGCTAGGTTGCTGGATGATCTTTTATTTAAAGGTAAATATATTTGGTTTTCTTTAAAATGAAAGACTCACAGTAAAATTGTTTTTACAGTTAGGGTTTCAATGGAAAATGAGTTTTGTAATAACGCACAGTATCATGCTCTCCTTGCAGGAACTCATGACATCTCTAGAAATCAGTGACGAAGATAATGCTAGCTGGCTTCAAGGACTCGTGGCTCTAATCTGGTAATCCATGGGTTCAAAGAATGGTTTTTTACCCTACTTGTAAATAGGGTTGTCGATGGTGAAACCCCGAGATTGGAAGCTTGTATGGTTTCTTCATTAGATACATGGGTTTTTTTTTAAGTTGTTGGTTCAATTTGTTTACCAACCCTTGCTATGATGTTGGGTAGTCCCGGCCTTGAGATGGGTGTTGTAATTTGGTTAGGTTATTAGCCTTACGGCCTGTCAATGTAATACATTGGATTTTTAAGAAGGATTTTTACTTCGAGCTCAGTCTCGTTTTTGCAGTAATCTTGTAAATTATGATGCTGTGTAAATTAAGGTTTTTCCTATTCGACTGTTAATGAAGACCACTACTGTCTACAATATCTTTTGTAACTAGATAATGTTAATATAAAGACTATAACTCAGTCGTAGTGACTAATTTATAATATTATCTTACTTGTTTGGAATATACAAGCTAGGGTTTTCCTGAATGAAACCCTTGTCTAAATAAGTTCTGCAATTTATATTTAATTAGGTTCTACTACTTGTTAATTTGGTTGAATTAATACAGGTGTGTTGTGATATTTTAACTTGTAACTGTACTTATCTTGCTTATTTATAACAGACATTTGTTTTTGGAAAGGACTATAAATAGTCTTTAGAAGACTAATCGTTTATTTATATAATTATCCATGTAAATGGATTACAACTTAGATGTTTTGATCTGTAATAGTTAAATAAATTGGTTAGGGTTTTGACCTTGAAGTTTTTCCTTCAAAGGTAAAAGCCTGTCTGTAAATGTAATATAGTTTCTACATATGTATATATTTAGTTTTATACTAGTTATTGTTTATATTTACATTGCTTTTATTTACTAAACTATCAGGTAGAATTTATTCAGAGTTCTTGAAAAGATAGAAAATAAACTATGTAATATCTGTATATTCTTTATAAATTAAGTATGTTTAGTATAACCCTATCTAGTTTATATTAAATATTAGTCTTAGATTTAGTCGATATTGTTAGAAGATAAACTATGTGGTTAGTAGCTTGTTTATATGCTTAACTGTATGTAGCTACTATATCTCTAATGTATTTTTACTACTGTATTTCATTTATTTATACTAGTAAATACAGAGAAATAGAAGTAAAACATAGCACTGTCTTTCATCCATAATATTTTAAAATTGAAATAAAATTATTCTACTATCTATTGTTACAAAATTCTATCTACTATTTTCATTTTCTTATCTACTTAAAGCTTTCTATCTGTGTTAGAGTACATCCTGGTTTCCAGGTGCGGAAAAAACACAGTTTAGAAATTTTTTTTACATTAAAATTCATTTGTAAAATAATTTAATAAAAATACTAACTCAACATTTCACAAAACGGAACTGGTAACATTTACATAGCAGTATTCTGATATTTATTTAACTAATATAGTAAGACAAAATAACTTAGAACCTGTTTTAGGACAGGCAACAATAGCGTTAGGAGGCCATTCCTCCCTTCCAATCTCCTAGAGAGCGCTCAAACAACGCTTCCTCAGGACCCCCGAGCCTGTTCCTGGTCTTCTTGGCTGAGAAATGGTGGAGAATGCAAACACTAGAACCCTCTATCAACTGACTAGTTCAATACCTCAGTAAATACTCTACTCTCAGTAGTATGATCTTTAGCTTAAAGCTACACTAGATCAATCAGTAGTTACCCCCTCAAACACTTTCCAAATTTCCCTTCCATTGAATTTCTCTGAAGTACATTCATTCAACTTGAATGATCACCTCTCCAGAATGAGCAGCCCCAGCTCTCTTAAATGGAAATTTTTATAAGGATTGCCTAGGTCTTTTGGATCAGTTTTCATTAATTGAGCCACCTACTCTGATTCCACTTTCTTGGGGAATCATAACCCCAAATGTAGGGAGGTTGCCACCTGCAATAGTTGGAAGTGGTTTGAGGATGCTGCCACATGTCACTTTGCTCTCCACCCAGTCTCCTCCACCAATTTTACCAGTAAACACTCTTTTAATAGCTCTCCTAAGTTTTTGTCTCCTCCTTTATTTATTTATAAATAAAATATTTAGAATTACATTAAATATCCTTAACTCTGTTGAGTCGTCAATTACAACTTAGCATAAAATTTAACATATTGTCCTCAAATAATATAAAATTGTTTTTTGCAAAATTGGGGTATGCGACACACACACCCCCTTAAAGTATAACATCATCCTCGATGTTATTTATTCTTCATCCTCAGAATTCCCCTGGAACAGAATTGGATATGCATCCTGCATATTACTTTCCAATTCCCAGGTGGCTTCCTCTGGACTAAGGTTCTTCCATTACACCTTCACCTGACCAATGGTGCGGTTTCGAAGTGTGATCTCCCTCCGCCTGAGCATACAGTCTAGTTCCACTAGAAAATCTCCTTCTCGTTCCACATGTACATCATTCTAGTTAACAACATGAGTAGCATCATGAACATATTTCTTTAATACAGAGATGTGAAAAACATTATGTACTCATAAATTCGGTGGTAATGCTAATTGATAAGCTACTTGTCCAATCCTGGACATTATCTCAAATGGACCACAGTATCGAGGTGCTAGTTTTGCACGACTACCCAATATCAGAGAGCTCTTTTTAGGTCTTACCTTGATGAACACATGTTCACCTACCTGAAACTCCTTTGGATTTCTTTTAAGGTCTGCTTGACTTTTCTATTGATCCTATGCAATTTTCAAATTACCTTGTACCTGCTTTACAATATATTCCATTTCCTTCAATAGTTCAGGACCTAATACTAATCTATCCACCGGATTACTCCAAGAGATAGGAGTATTACAATTCCTTCCATACAAGATTTCAAAAAAACTAAATCTGGCTAATGCTTGATAATTATTATTATAAGCAAATTCTACGAGATGCAAATAATCCTCCCATTTACCTGACTGGTCTTTCACATACATTCTTAGTAAATATTCCAGTACTTGGTTTACTCTTTCAGTCTGCCCATCTGTTTGAGGATGGAACGCAGTACTAAAATTTAATGTAGTGTTTAATCCTTTAAACAGAGATTTCCAAAATTTACCGGTAAATTTAGGGTCTCTATGTGAGATCATAACTTTCAGTATCCCATGCAGTCGAAAAATTTTCTTTAGAAATATATTAGCTATGTTTGCAGCTTTATACCTAGTTTTAACAGGTATAAAGTGGGCTGCTTTACTTAATTTATCGACCACTACCATGATAGAATCATTTAAATTCTGATTTTTAGGCAATCCAGTAATAAAATATAATCTAATTATCTCCCATTTCCAGCTAGGAATGGGCAATGGCTGAAGTAATCCAGCTGGGTGTTGATGTTCAGTTTCCACCTACTGACATTCAAAACACCTAGCGATATGTTCTGCCAATTCAGTCTTCATGTTTGGCCAAAAATATTCTTTTCTTAACATAGTTACAGTCTTCTGATAACCTGGATGGCCTGAGTATGGAGTTTTATGGATTTTATCTAAAATTAATAACTTAACTTTAGGTACATTAGGTACATATATTCTGTCCTTGTACAGTAAAAATCCTTTTTTCATTCAAATTGTATCCCTTACTTAAGCTTTATGTTGGGTTTTCTTTCATTTTAGCTTGTAAATTTTGGTAAATTTCATCTTGTTCTACCCCTGCTTTAAGTTGTTCATCTAGATATATTGTATACGTGCTGATAACTACTGTATAGTTTAGTCTTGCATTTCTACTTAATGCATCAGAAACCTTATTTTCCTTCCCTTTAGTGTGCCGAATTTCGAAATCATACTCACTTAGAAAAGCTAGCCACCTAGCTTGTCTAGCATTTAGATTAGGCTGATCTAAAAAATATTTCAGTACTTATTATCAGTCATTAGAATAAATTTTCTGCCAATTAGGTAATGACGCCACATCTTCAGAGCATGTATAACATCAGCTAATTCCAAGTCATAAGTTGCATAATTCTTTTCATGAATTTTTAATTTCCTAGACTCATATGCTATAACATGCCCTTCTTGAGTTAGAACACCGCCTAAACCATCATTGTAGGCGTCAATACACACTACAAATTCTTTATTTGGATCGGCTATTCTTAAAATAGGTGTGTTGGTTAGTAAAATTTTTAACTTTTTAAATCTTTCCTCACATTTCTGGTTCCAATCAATTTTCTTACCTTTCTTCTGCAAAGAAGTTATTAGATTTGTGATTCTCGAAAAACCTTCAATGAACCTCCGGCAATAACCGGTAATTCCCATGAAGGATCGAACATTAGTTACATCCTTACGAACTGGCCAATATTTGATCGCCTTTATCTTTTCGGGATCCACATAAATCCCTTCCTTAGTCACCACATGACCTAAATATTGAATTTTATCCTTAAATAAATCACATTTACTAAAATTTTCAAAGAGTTGATGATCTCGCAATTCTTGCAAAACAACTTTTAGATGTTCTTTATGTTCTTCTTTATTTTTCGAATAGATTAATATGTCGTCAATAAACACGACCACAAACTTATCTAGATAGTTATGCATAACGTTATTCATTAAACACATAAAAATAAATGGGACATTAATAAGCCCGAATGGCATGACGGCAAACTCGTAATGACCATATCAAGTCCTAAAAGTTGTTTTAAAGATATCTTCATCTTTAATCCTAACTTGGTGATATCCCGACCTTAAATCAATTTTTGAAAACACCGTGTCTCCACGTAGTTGATCAAATAGATCATCTATGTGAGGCAACGGATATCTATTTTTAATAGTCATCTTATTCAACTGACGGTAATCTATGCAAAGTCGAATTGTTCCGTCCTTTTTCTTAACAAAGATGACAGGTGCTCCCCAGGGGGACACACTAGGTTGAATATACTTCTTGTCAATAATTTCTTTTAATTGTGACTTTAATTCATTAAGTTCAATCATGTTCATTCGATAAGGGGCCTTTGAGCTGGGTACTGCACTAGATACCAGCTCGATGGTAAAATCTAGTTCCCTTTTTGGAGGTAGTTCTGGAATTTCTTCTCGAAATACATCAACATACTCTCTTAAAACTGGTATGTCTTTCAATTTTGATTGTCTGTCTTGTTTAGATTTTTCTCATGAGTTATTGTTACTTCATAAGCTTTACAACCCTTCCTAACATCCCTCTTAAGCTGCAGAGCAGAAATATACCTTATGGTGGTTCTTCTAGGGATCCCCTTTACACTTATTAATTTTCCATCATTATTTATCCACGTAAAGGTTTTATCATAACAGTTTAAAATCACCCTATGTTGTTTTATCCAATCCATACCAATTAGTAAGTCATAAGAACCAAGAGGTAGTACATTTAGCTTTACCATAGCTTCAAATTGATCCATAACTACTGCACATTTATTTACAAAACAAGTTACCTTCCTTTTTGCACCAGTGGCTAACTGAACCAACCAAGAATTTTCAAATTTTTCAACAGGCAGCTTACATTTTCCTACCAATTTAGGTTAAATATAACTGATAATAAATCCTGGATCACTTAAAATAGCTATAGGGGTTTGTTTTATCGTACCTTCTACTTCCACCATGGAAGTTTGATGTCCTACTTGTCGATTCTCCAAGGCTGCATTGATTCTGGGCATAGTTGTCAAAACCCCAAATTTTTCGCAAAATTTTTGATTTTTAATTTACATAATAATAACATAAATATAATTAACTAATCATTTAATTAGTTAAAGGTTATCAGCTTATTGATCAAATTCATCTGTTACCTGCATAAAGTGATAGAACTATCTTTTTAGTTTACTAACTTGTTTCTTCTTGTGAACAAAAGGTGGCTGTCATGAAAAACTAGGCTTACTTAGCTTTTGAGCTAAAGCAGATTGTTCCTTCTGTCTTTACATATTACATGTAAGAAGATTGGTTGTTACAAGTAAAAGATTCTAAAGTCTTTAAGTACAAGTTTGTTTGCAGTTCAAATTTTAGTAAGACATTAGCGGCTAAGCACCTGTTAATGTTTACTGAGGTAAACCCATTATTTGTTCATAATTCTAGAAGAGATAGATTTAAAGTTCTTAGGATTACTGAAAAGTCTGATATCTATCATGTTAATCAGTGCTAAAAGATCTTCATATAAGAATGTTTACATTAGCATACAAAACTCCAAAGTTTATCTATAAGAAAATACAATCACTCTCTATTATCTAAAGTGTGTAAATAAGGGATTTACCTTTTACTGCTAATCAATTTTAAACTATCCAATGATAAGAATAAACTTATACTGTTGTATCAGGTCTTATATACATTACCATTGATTCAACATATACTAAAGTTTAACCTAGATCTGATGGATCATCTATTATAAAATGGTTATTATTTTGATCACTAAAAGCATGTATAACATAAAAGTTTCAAGGTCTAACCATTATAATAGTAAGATTTCTCTTAGTTGGTTTTACCTTTAAATGTAATAACTTTGAAGTTAAGGTCATTATTCCAAAAGATGCATTCTTTAGAACATTTAGTTGCTATTTCCTTTTTGTAGAATTTATCTAACTTACATAACTATGGTAAGACCATAAGGTTACATTATAAAACAAAAGTCACTATGGTTAAACCTGCAACCTCCTAAAAAAAATCAACTACTAGAAGACTCTATAAGTTTAAATGTAAGTGCTCGGTGGAATACCTGTAAAAAGATCAATATTCTTTCTTGATATTATATATTATATTTCCCATGTAAAATCTTATACAAGCATATTCTATTAAGACTACAAGGAGTTTAATGACCTAAATAGTTAATTCTCCGGTTGAACAGGTCATAAACAAATCCAAGAAAAATTAAGGTTATAGACTCACTCCAAAGATGACTCTTAAAACCTTTACATTAAACATTCCAAGTTTATATTAAACATTTCCAATTTGTGAAAGGGATGATGTGATTGCACTTATCACTATAGTATTCTTTTGAACGTAAGTGTATTTACACAAAACATCATGTTAAAAAGTTATTTGCCATAATGTTTGTTGTACCCACGATGATCATAATGTTATCATTTTATTATGCTGCAAGGGTGATGATATACTATAACGTGAAGCAATGGAATGCATCGTGAAAAGTTCTAAGGTATAGTTTTATGTACTAAATATAACTCTTATTATCATTTTCCAATTATAGGTTGACTTCCGCTGGATTATAATATGACCTTCGAGATCACCAATGATTATCACAAAAGTTTTCTCGTGAGTTTTGCTCATCCAAAACTATGGAGAGATTACCCATCGTGGATGAAATATTTTCATGGAAACGTGGCTACGTGTGAGCCAAGCATCACTGTATTTTAAAGGTTCATTTCTAAACCTAGTTCACAGTTCTCCCTCGCCTTCGGGCACTCCTTCATCTTCTGCGAGTAACATGGTCGTCCTGTCACCTGTGTAGTGCCGTGAAGACCTTCGGCTTAATCCCTTCTGCTACAGTTGTATAGCTATACCCAAGTAGAGGCTGTTATTTAGCATTTCTCTACGCTATGCTTATCCTTTTCTTTTTTGGTTTTTTCGCTGCCTCCATAGCTTTAGTCTCGACCCTCGATTGTAATAGACTTCAGCCTTTTCTCCCAGTTTGTCCAATGGGAGTGGTTCCTCCCCTTCGGAGTGGCTAAGGTCTGAGCTTTACCGCTTGCTGTGCATTGTTGAGAAGAATTACGACTCGACTTAGGGTTTTGTCTTACCCCATCAGTTAAATGACTTTAGGGTTCCTTGTTGTCAGATAAACATAAGTGATGTAACACCATCTCTTTGCAAAATAATGGCAAGATCCCTACTGATGCTGTCCGCTGGTCACTACTCAACTGTCTGAGACTTTCAGTTGCAGAGGTAAAAAGAATTATTCAGTTTTCTTTTAAGATATTGGTGATTACTTGTATATACATTTCTTGGTTTTTACCAGAATAGATTTTAACAGTCAGCCGTATTGTTGTTTTGCAAATACAAGCTGCCTCTCTCTCTCTTTGAAAAGAAGAGTACATGGTTACTGCGATAAGGGCCACGGTAAGCCCTGGTTCTCCATGGCTCACCCACCTTATGTAAACCCTTTTGGGGGTAATGAGGGATTGGTCGTTGCGGCCTAAATAAACCCTCATGGCTTTCGGTTGCTTTGGTTGTTTTTTTTTTCACAGTTTTGTTAATGCCCTTGCTTCACTGCAAGACTTCCTCCGACTACGGCCGTGAGTGTAAAGTTTTTTTTTTGGTTTGTACATAATACAGAAATTAAAATGGAAAAACAGGCTGTAAGCCTTTATGGTAATTTTTACAATACTGTCGTGGATTATTGTTATAGAACTAGGTTTTTCAATCCATAGTTTTATGTATTCTTAAAGAACAGGGTTTTTACGCTAAGTTATTTTAAATATTTATTATTGAAATCCTTCTCGATATTTCTGTTTACTTATATTATTGTAATTTTGAAAGCTTACGTAATCTTTAATTTTAAAACCACGACTGTGAGAAATTAATGTAAATTCTGCCGTTTTCTAAATACTTGCATAAAATGGGTTTTAGAGGGTTTAACCCTATTTAACAGTAAAGGAAAATAACTCTGTTACCTTTCTTTTAAAGTTATTATTCAGTTAATAAGAGCTTCTGCAATAATTAGGGTTTCTAGTTATATATAGTTAAGCTTGAATAAATGAGTATCCTGTACTTTTTGTAAATTTCCACTTGGTTGTGTTATGTTGTTTTTAAGCCCTTAAACAAAGATTTCCAAAAATTCCATGTGAATTTAGGATCTCTGTCTGAAATGATAACCTTCGGTACACCATGTAGCCGAAAAATCTGCTTTAAGAAAATGTCAGCTATGTTTGAAGCCTTGTAAGTGGTTTTAACAGGAATGAAATGTGTTGCTTTACTCAGTTTATCTACTACCACCATAATTGAAACATTCTGATTCTGATTTCTGGGTAATCCAATAATAAAATCCAAGCTGATTATTTCCCATTTCCAACTAGGAATAGGCAATGGTTGTAGTAAACCAGCTGGATGTTGGTGTTATGTTTTCACTCATTGACAGTCCAAACATCGAGCTATATACTCAGCTACTTCGGATTTCATATTAGGCCAGAAATATTCCTTTGTTAACATGGTGACAGTCTTTTGGTAGCCTGGATGCCCTGAGTAAGGTGTTTTATGAACTTCGTCCAGAATCAACAATTTAATCTTAGGCACATTAGGCACATACAGCTTGTCTTTAAACAATAAAAAACCATCTTTATTTATACTATAACCTTTTATTAAACTTTCTGTAGGTTCTTCTTTAGCTGTAACTTGTAATTTTTTATAATTTTCATCCTGTTTAATCCCTTCCGTCAGCTGTTGATTTAAATCAGAAGCATAGGTGCTGATTGTTGCTGTAAAATTCAGCTTTGCATTTCTGCTTAAAGCATCAGCCACCTTATTTTCTTTTCCTTTTATGTGTTTAATTTCGAAATCATATTCACTCAAGAAGGACAACCACCTTGCGTGTCTTGCATTTAAGTTGGGCTGATCTAAAAGGTATTTCAGACCCTTATTATCAGTCATTAAAGTAAACTTTCTGCCTATTAAGTGGTGTTGCCACATTTTTAAGGCATGAATAACAGTAGCAAGTTCTAAATCATAAGTGGCATAATTCTTTTCGTGGATCTTTAACTTCCTGGACTCATAGGCAATGACATGCTCGTCCTGAGTCAGCACACCGCCTAAACCATCATTACAAGCATCAGTGCATACCACGAAATCCTTATTAGGATTTGCAATTCTTAGAATAGGCGTAGTTGTTAATAATGTTTTTAATTTCTTGAAACTTTCTTCACACTTTAAGTTCCAATCGAATTTCTTGCCTTTCTTTTGCAAGGAAGTGATTGGATTAGCTATTTTTAAAAATCCTTCAATGAATCTCCAGTAATAACTGGTAATTCCCATGAAGGACCTAACATCTGTTACGTCTTTTGGTACTGGCCAATCTTCGATTGCCCGAATCTTCTCAGGATCCACTGAAATCGCTTCCTTAGTCACTATGTGACCTAAGTACTGGATTTCATCCTTAAATAAATCACACTTGCTGAACTTCGCAAAGAGCTATTGCTCTCACAGTTCTTGTAAAACTATCTGTAAGTGTTCCTTATGTTCCTATTCATTTTTAGAATAAATTAAGATGTCATCGATAAATATGACAACAAATTTATCTAAGTATCTATGCATTATCTTATTCATTAGACACATAAAGACAGATGGGGCGTTGGTAAGCCCAAATGGCATTACGACAAATTCATAATGTCCATACCTTGTTCTGAAGGCTGTCTTGAAAATGTCCTCGTCCTTAATTCTCACCTGATGATATCCTGATCTCAGGTCTATCTTTGAGAACACTGTAGCTCCACGCAGTTGATCAAACAGATCATCTATGCGGGGCTACGGATATATGTTTTTAATAGTCATTTTATTTAGTTGACGGTAATCTATGCAGAGTCGCATAGTTCTGTCTTTCTTTTTAACAAAGATTACTGGTGCTCCCCAAGGGGACACACTGGGTCGAATATACTTATTATCTATTAACTCATTTAACTGTGAATTTAGTTCATTAAGTTCTAAAATATTCATACGATACGGAACTTTCGAGCTAGGTACAGCACCTGGCATTAGCTAAATAGTGAAATCCAGTTCCCTCCTGGGAGGTAATCCTGGAATTTCCTCCGGAAAAACATCAGTAAATTCATTTAAAATAGGAATATCTTCCATTTTTAACTTATCTTTTTCAGACTTACTTTCCTCATCTGTAATGTTTACGGCATAGGCTTTACACCCTTTCCTGGCTACTCTTTTAAGTTGTAAGGCAGAAATCTGCCTAATTACAGTTTTCCTAGGAATACCTTTAACTGTTACTGGCTGTTAATTATTATTTACGCACGTAAAGGTTTTATCAAAACAGTTTAAAACTACCTTGTGTTGTTCTAACCAATCCATACCAATCAATAAGTCATATGATCCAAGTGGCAGAACATTTAACTTAACAGTAGTTTTAAAATAATTCATAACTAAAGCACATTCCTTAACATAACACGTTACTTTCTTTTTTGCCCCAGTGGCTAACTGAACTAACCAGGAGTTATCAAACTTTTCAACAGTCAATTTACACTTTTCTACTATCTAAGGTGAAATGTAACTAAGACTAGCACCTGGATCTATTAAGATAGTTATAGGGGTTTGGTTAACCATACCTTTTACTTCCACCATGGAAGTCTGATAATCCACTTGGCGATTCTCCAATGCTGCATTGATTCAGGGCATAGTCCTTGAAAATTCTCCAACAGTCATTTCATCTTGCACAGTATGAATATTGCTATTTGTCTTTTTCCGATTTGGGAAAACCGAAGCATAGTGCGGGCCATTGCACTCCCAGCACTTAATAGGCTCCTTCCGTTCGAAATACTTGGGGAAATTTCCATGATTTTTTGAAGCTTCCTTGCCCTTGAAGTTATTGGAATTATTGGAATTATTAGGAGCACCATTTCTGTTTCCCTGGAAGTTCTTACCATTAGAATGATTTCTGTTCTTATTATTCCTGAAATTCTTCTGGGGTACAAACTCTTTTTTCTTGAACTCAGGATGATTACTGTTCTTTTTAGCCTTCCAGTTGGCTATTCCTTCTTTATTTTTGTTTTGTCCAAAACAGAAATTAGCCTTCCACATGGCTTCTTCCAGAGTTTTAGGGTTATCATACTCGATTATGTCCTTTATATGATATGGCAGGCAGCTGAGAAACCGCTGTACTTTAGGTTTCTCATCAACTAAATAAGGCACATACCTTAACAGAATTAAGAATTTACTGTTTAAGTCCTTCATAGTCATGGATCCTAACTTTAACTCGTAAAATTATTTCTCCCTTTCTTCATAGTATTGTTCGGACATAAATTTCTTCTTGAAGTACCTTTTAAAGGTACTCCAATTGACTTCTTTTTCTTTGATCCCCTTAACTCTTTTCAGATCTTGCCACCATATATCTGCCTTTCCAGAAAGATTATAGATGGCCATTCTTGCCTTCATATGGTTTGAATAGTTGTATATCTAAAAATATTTCCTCATCCCGGATAACCAGGACTCTGCCTCTTCCCCTTTTTCAGTCTCTCCGTTGAAAGTTGGGGGCTTTATTTTTTTGAGCTCCCCAAAAATCTCTTCGTATGGCCTGTACTTTTTCTTTCTGTTATACAACTCAGCCTCACTACTTTCACTAGTAGTGTAGTAGCTTTGTTGTTCCCTGAGCCCTTCAGATGATGAGTTGCTTTCAGCCTTATCCAGTTTCATCCTTTTAGATCCTTTCTGATGACTAGCTTCCTCAGATTCGGACCTTTTACTCCTCCCTTCTATCTAGAATTTTTCTATCAAGATTTGGTTTAACTCCTCCTGAGTCTTTAATATCCTCTCATTATCCTTCTTGACTGATTCCATTTCAGTCTTCAAATCCTTGATAGTCTGTATTAGTTATGAAGAGTGAGCAGTTATCTCTTCTAACACAGGCTCTCTAGACATCTATCTTGTCTCAGTGTTTGGAGAATCCTTCTCAGCATATTCTCCTAACTTCTCCATACCTGTCTGTTAGATTCAGAAAAAGAATTTTTTCTGCTTTTTACATAAAACAAAAATACAGGTTAGTACATTATTTTTACTGTTATGTGGAAACCAGTTGGACCACATCAAGGCCTAATACTTGAACCATGCTCTGATACCAAATGTCAAAACCCCAAATTTTACGCAAAATTTAAAAATTTTAATTTACATAATAATAACATAAATACAGTTAACTAATCATTTAATTAGTTAAAGGTTATCAACTTATTGATCAAATTCATCTGTTACCTGCATAAAGTGATAGAACTATCTTTTTAGTTTACTGACTTGTTTCTTCTTGTGAACACAAGGTGGCTGTCATGAAAAACTAGGCTTACTTAGCTTTTGAGCTAAAGCAGATTGTTCCTTCCGTCTTTACAGATTACAGGTAAGAAGATTGGTTGTTACAAGTAAAAGATTCTAAAGTCTTTAAGTACAAGTTTGTTTGCAGTTCAAAGTTTAGTAAGACATTAGCGGCTAAGCACCTGTTAATGTTTACTGAGGTAAATCCATTATTTGTTCATAATTCTAGAAGAGATAGATTTAAAGTTCTTAGGATTACTGAAAAGTATGATATCTATCATGTTCATCAGTGCTAAAAGATCTTCATATAAGAATGTTTACATTAGCATACAAAACTCCAAAGTTTATGTATAAGAAAATACAATCACTCTCTATTATCTAAAGTGTATAAATAATGGATTTACCTTTTACTGCTAATCAATTTTAAACTATCCAATGATAAGAATAAACTTATACTGTTGTATCAGGTCTTATATGCATTACCATTGATTCAACATATACTAAAGTTTAACCTAGATCCGATGGATCATCTATTATAAACTGGTTATTATTTTGATCACTAAAAGCATGTATAACATAAAAGTTTCAAGGTCTAACCATTATATTAGTAAGCTTTCTCTTAGTTGCTTTTACCTTTAAATGTGATAACTTTGAGTTAAAGTCATTATTCCAAAAGATGCATTCATCAGAACATTTAGTTGCTATTTCCTTTTTGTAGACTTTATCCAACTTAGATAACCATGGTAAGACCATAAGGTTACATTATAAAACAAAAGCCACTACGGTTAAACCTGCAACCTCCTAAAAAAAATCAACTACTAGAAGACTCTATAAGTTTAAATGTAAGTGGTCGGTGGAATACCTGTAAAAAGATCAATATTCTTTCTTGATCTTATATATTATATTTCCCATGTAAAATATTATACAAGCATATTCTATTAAGACTACAAGGAGTTTAATGACCTAAATAGTTAATTCTCTGGTTGAACAGGTCATAAACAAATCCAAGAAAAATTAAGGTTATAGACTCGCTCCAAAGATGACTCTTAAAACCTTTACATTAAACATTCCAAGTTTATATTAAACATTTCCAATTTGTAAAAGGGATGATGTGATTGCACTTATCACTATAGTATTCTTTTGAACGTAAGTGTATTTACACAAAACATCATGTTAAAAAGTTATTTGCCATAATGTTTGTTGTACCCACGATGATCATAATGTTATCATTTTATTACGATGCAAGGGTGATGATATACTATAACGTGAAGCAATGGAATGCATCGTGAAAAGTTCTAAGGTATAGTTTTATGTACTAAATATAACTCTTATTATCATTTTCCAATTATAGGTTGACTCCCACTGGATTATAATATGACCTTCGAGATCACCAATGATTATCACAAAAATTTTCTTGCGAGTTTTGCCCATGCAAAACTATGGAGAGATTACCCATCGTGGATGAAATATTTTCATGGCAACGTGGCTACGTGTGAGCCAAGCATCACTGTATTTAAAAGGTTCATTTCTAAACCTAGTTCATAGTTCTCCCTCGCCTTCGGGCACTCCTTCGTCTTCTGCGAGTAACATGGTTGTCCTGTCACCTATGTAGTGCCGTGAAGACCTTCGGCTTAATCCCTTCTGCTACAGTTGTATAGCTATACCCAAGTAGAGGATGTTATTTAGCGTTTCTCTACGCTATGCTTCTCCTTTTCTTTTTTGGTTTTTTCGCTGCCTCCACAGCTTTAGTCTCAACCCTCAACTGTAATAGACTTCGGCCTTTTCTCCCAGTTTGTCCAACGGGAGTGGTTCCTCCCCTTCGGAGTGGCTAAGGTCTGAGAAGCGTTATGACTCGACTTAGGGTTTTTTCCTACCCCATCAGTTAAATGACTTTAGGGTTCCTTGCTATCAGATAAACATAAGTGATGTAACGCCATCTCTTTGCAAAAGAATGGCAAGATCCCTGCTCATGCTGTCCACTGGTGACTACTCAATTGTCCGAGACTTTCAATTGCATAGGTAAAAATAATTATTTAGTTTTATTTTAAGATATTGGCGATTACTTGTATATACATTTCTTGGTTTTTACCAGAATAGATTTTAACAGTCAGTCGTATTGTTGTTTTGCAAATACAAGCTGCCTCTCTCTCTATTTGAAAAGAAGAGTACGGGGTTACTACGATAAGGGCCACGGTAATCCGTGGTTCTCCATGGCTCACCCACCTTGTGTAAACCCTTTTGGGGGTAATGAGGGATTGGTCGTTGCGGCCTAAATAAACCCTCATGGCTTTCAGTTGCTTTGGTTGTTTGTTTTTTTCACAGTTTTGTTAATGCCCTTGCTTCACTATAAGACTTGCTCCGGCTACAGCCATGAGTGTAAAGTTTTTGTTTTGGTTTGTACATAATACAGAAATTAAAATGGAAAAACTGGCTGTAAGCCTTTATGGTAATTTTTACAATACTGTCGTGGATTATTGTTATAGAACTGGGTTTTTCAATCCATAGTTTTATGTATTCTGAAAGAACAGGGTTTTTACCCTAAGTTATTTTAAATATTTATTATTGAACTCCTTCTCGATATTTCTGTTTACTTATATTATTGTAATTTTGAAAGCTTACGTAATCTTTATTTTTAAAACCACGACTGTGAGAAATTAATGTAAATTCTGCCATTTGCTAAATACTTGCATAAAATGGGTTTTAGAGGGTTTAACCCTATTTAACAGTAAAGGAAAATAACTCTGTTCCCTTTCTCTTAAAGTTATTATTCAGTTAATAAGAGCTTCCGCAATAATTATGGTTTCTAGTTATTTATAGTTAAGCTCGAATAAATGAGTATCCTATACTTTTTGTAAATTTATACCTGCACGAAAATGCATTTGATCTATTACTGTTTAAAGATTATACTATTATTCGAGTTTATGTACTTGATTTATAATTTAACTTTCTTGTTAATAAGAAATTGTAATTAATGATGTTTTGTTTTATACCGTTGCAATGATATAGGGTTTTTATGTCTTTTGATTTACAATAGATTAAAGAACTGTCAGTTTACTTGTATACTGAGACAGTATAAATAGTTATGGAGTATACTTATAATAACATGAATACTACTGGATATTAATAGTAATATTATTTCTATACTACATAAATAAAGTACTTTATTACTATTGTAATGTCTATATTATTTCTCTGAGAGTTCTATAGTCTCTATATTAATATCCTTAGTTATTTTGTAAGTTTATCGTATACAATACTTGTTATTTAATTCTTGTATAAATTATGCTATACTATCTATATTTGTTGTAATTAATTTATTCTCTTATTTATAGACATACAGCATTTTAATTAACTCTGTCGAGAGTTTATCTTGTAAATACAAATGTTCACATTCGTTAAACTCTATATATATATATATAAAGAATAACATCTCTGAAAAACTAGCTCGAGCTTAGTTCTAATGAAAGAAGAAAATAATGAAATCACATCACAAAACCTTCTTAAAGTCTGAACCAGATTGGTTTAAGAATAGTATCTAACCTTTGTAATACTATTCTTATTTCAGTTTATTATTAGACATTTAGTATGGAATTATTTTAATACCGAAGAAAAGACTGTATAATTAAGTAGTATTAAATCTAGTTTAACATCTACTATCTATTCTTTACAATATAAATTATTGGAAGCAAATACCGTACAAGGAAGTAGTTTTGAACTAAGAACTCATACAACAGTCAAATAAATATCTTTTCTGGAAATAGTTAAAGATAACATCTACTACTCTGAAATACCTTTATGCTATCTTTATTTAAATTCTATCCCTGTGCTGGAGTACGATCTGGTAAAACCAAGATGTGGAAAAACACAGTGGGTCTTTATTGTTCAACCATTGATTCAATTACCGATAAACTAAAACATTTTCATTACCAAACCAGCTAAATCTTCTGTCATATAATATAAGCATAATATTTATTCATTCACATTCATTAAAACAGAAATAGATAAGTGACAGAACCTGTTTAAACTGGGACAACAACAGCAATGGGAGGCAATTCCTCCCTACCAACTCCTGGAGAGCACTCAAACAGTGACTCCTCAGGACCCCTGAGCTTTCTCTGGTCTCCCTGGCTGGAACTAGGTGCAGCAAAGTTAGATACCAGTCTTCAACTCAGTATTAATCCAGAACTTATCAGTAAGCTCTCCCAGCTAACAAGCTGTAATAAACCAAGTTACTGCAGAAATCCTCTCAAACAACTTCCTTACTGTTTTTCCCTCTTTCCTCAATGAAATTCCTGAATAACATTCACCTGAATGAATTCTCTCTGGAAAAATATCTGAGCAGCCTCAGCTCTCTTCATTGAGTACTTTTAAAAGATTGCCTAGGTCTTTTTGGGTTAGTTGTCATTTAATGAGCCACCTGCTCTGATCCCACTTTCTTGGGGGATCATGACCCCAAATATAGGGAAGTTGCCACCTGCAACTTAGGAATTGTTTGAGGATGCCGCCACTTGTCTTTTTCCCTCCACCTAGTTCCATCCACCAGTTTGACCAGTAACCTTTTTTAACAGCTCTCCCATGCTGTTGTCTCCATAATTTATTTATTAATAACAAAATATTCTGAATTACATTCCACTTCTGTTTGACTCTGCTAAGTCATCAGTTCCTACTTAGTATTTAATTTAACATAATGTCTGAGGAATATAATAAAATAATTAACATTATTTTACAAAATTGGGGTATGTGACAATAGTCCTCGCTAAATCTCCAATAGTCATTTCCTTCGATATGGTATGAATATTACTGGTAGTCTTTTTTCGATTAGGACAGACTGAGGCATAATGTGGGCCATTACACTCCCAGCACTTTATAGGTTCTTTGCATTCAAATTTCTTTGTGTAATTATCATGATTATTAGCACACTCTTTACCCTTTTGATTGTTCTGATTGCTTGGTGAATTATTCTTATTCCCTTGGAAATTATTGTTAGAAAAATTTATGGCCTTATTGTTTTTAGAATTCCGGTTGGGTACAAATTCTTTCTTCTTTTGATCATTATGATTGTTATTCCTTTTGGCCTTCCAGTTGGCCATGCTCTCCTTCTTTCAATTCTGTTCAAAATAGAAATTGGCTTTCCTCATAGCTTCTTCCAGTGTTTTTGGATTGGCATACACAATCCTATCCTTGATGTGATAAGGTAAACAGCTAAGGAATCGTTGTAGCTTTGATTTTTCATATACAAGGTATGGCACATACCTAAGCAGACTTAAAAACTTGTTGTTCAAATATTTCATAGTCATTGAACCTAATTTAAGTTCATAAAATTCTTTTGCTCTCTCTTCATAGTACTGCTCAAATAGAAATTTATTTTTAAAGTACTTCTTAAAGGTACTTCAATTTACATTCTTCTCTCTTATTTCCTTCACTCTCTTCAAGTCTTGCCACCAAATATCAGCCTTCCTTGAGTGATTGTAGATAGCCATTCTAGTCTTTAATTGGTTAGAATAGTTATAAACCTGGAAGTACTTCTTAATCCTAGATAACCAGGATTCCACTTCCTCCCCCTTCTCAGTCTCTCCATTGATTGTTGGTGGTTTAGTCTTTTTAAACTCCCCAAAAATTTCCTCATAGGATTTATATTTTCTCTTTTTAGTATAATGGTTATCATCACTACTATCACTAGTGGAATGAAAATTACATTGATCACCAAATACCTCTGAAGATGAGATTCTTTCATCTTTAGTTTGTTTAATCTTTTTGTACTTATGTTGGTGACTTATATCTTTTGAATCAACTCTTTTACCCCTTCCTTCAGTTTTAAATCTTTCTGTTAGCATCTGATTCAGCTCTTCCTAAGCTCCCAGAATCCTTTCTTTTTCTCGTTTAACAGATTCCATCTCAGATTTTAAGTCTTTTACTATTTGTAAAAGTTTTGAGGAATTAGTGGTTATGTAATCTTGTATAGGGTATGTTTGTCATTTTTCTTGTTCAGTAAAGGGATATTCATCTTCCGCATATTCCTCCATTCTTTCCATACCTGTTGTTAAACTTCAGAAACAATTTCTTTGTTTAATAACATAAAAAAATGACATCAACAAAAATAATTTAAATTCATTGTTTCATAAAAGCAAGTTGGGCTTCATCAAGGCCTAGTGTTTGAACCTTGTGCTTTGACACCACATGTCAAAACCCCAAAATTTCATAAAAATTTAAAATTTTTAAGATAGCATTAAATGTCTGAATACACAATTTACTATCTACTAGCGGTTAGCAGAAAATGAAACAGTCTAACACTTAGTATTAGTCATTTTCATTTTACGTTAACTAATACAAATAGCATGCTTGTGTAAAGTATAAGAGATGGGCCTGCACACAGCTTTCTTTCAGGTTTACTAATAAGTTTTTTTTTGGCAAGTAGGTGAAAACTATATTTGAAAACTTGGGCTTACTTAGCATTTATGCTAACGCAGATAGACTGTTGGTTCTTACAGGTTAATAGGTAACAATCGATCCAGTAGGGGTTTAATTCATAAAGTAGAAAAAAGTATATCTGCTGCTTGTAAAATGCTAGTAATTGATTGACTATTTAAAAGAAAGCTCTGATGAGGTAAGGTAACTATCTTTTATTTCATGAAGGACTTCTATCAATTTGGATAGTAAAGATTTCCAATAGAGTACACGTTTCTATTTTGTCGCTAGCTTACTAGTTATGAAAAAAAATCAACCTGTTACTTGCATGTAAAATAAAACTGCTCTTTAACAAGTTATAAACTTTCTTACTTACATTATTGTCTTGCTGCATGTACTATTGTAACTATGTGCATTACCCTTTTATTTACCAATGTTCCAATATAATTATTACTTGCATCCTATAGGAATTTTACTGCCTGGAAATCTCCCTAACATTATAAGCTTGATTATTGTAATTAAATGCATCGTAACATAATGGAATACTATTTACCCTTACTTCATAAATCTAAATCTTAGGTAAATGTATTATCATTATCATTCGAATGATTATATACTTGAGCATGGTTTATTCCATTATAAATTTATTATTATCATGTTGCTTAACTTACAACAAGTTAATGTTTATATAACTATTATTGTAGATTTTTCTACCTAGAGTTTTTAATATGAAGTTTACTCTAAGTGTAAACCAATATGATCCAAGTTCTTATATTGTGCTAAGTACAGTCATAAATAAACAATCCTATACTAGCTTTTCCAAATAATGATAGAGCCTATTATTATTGTTGAAAATTTAGTTATACAAACTATTATTTGGGAGAGCTTATACCCACGTCGAGCCTTGTGATTGTTTAAATGTCATATTTTAAACGCTTTTTACTCGTGTTAGTCAAACTTCATATATTATAGTTACTCTAAACCATCGGTTATAATAATGAAGTTTGATATACCGTATGGAAATATTTGATCATCGTTTTGAAAGTATAAAAAATCTAAAGGTAGGTGGAAAGGTCCTAAGCATGATCAATAATGGCATTATCCATATGATCGAGTGATTACCACCTTTCACTAGGGTCAATGTTAAGAAAACATCGTTAATCCATACCCAATATCAAAGCTATCAAACATTATGATATAGTCATGTAAGAACATTGGTGTGATATATATAAGCGTACTCCATAGTTCGTGCATGGTTTGATTAAAACCATTGTTTTAATAACTGATGTTTGAATCCGCAGGTGAACTATGGATTTGACTCTTGCATGGTTGAATATATTGGAGGACACGTGGTCACCTGTTGTCCATGTATTGGCGATATAAAAAATATTGCAACCCTATTTTCTTTTTCATTTGCCTCCAAAGTTCGCGCTGGCTTGCGGGCTACTCTGCATAGTTCCATGGTGGCTGTGAGGGATATTATTCTCCTAGCTTGCTCCGAAACTTTGGTTTAAAGTTGTTGTAGTCTCCTTAGTTCAATCTTGTTTGCCAACCTTCTTAGCCATGGAATTTACCATGCGAGTTTATACTAGTTTTTGTATTTGGCTCGCAGCCTATCCTTAGCTTCATCTTGCCTTCCTTGTGGCCTGTCACTCCTGTGTGAAGCTAAGGCTTCGTTGCTATTGAATGTACTCCGCAGACGTCATAGGATTTGGATATTTTTGTGTGTGCATTCCGCAACTGGTGACAGCCTCTTCGTTAGGCTGCTCGATACTCTTTTATTTAAAGGTAAATATATTTTGTTTTCTTTAAAATGAAAGACTCATAGTAAAATTGTTTTTACAGTTAGGGTTTCAATGGAAAAAGAGTTTTGTAATAACGCACAGTATCGTGCTCTCCTTGCAGGACCTCATGACAACTCTAGAAATCAGTGACGAAGATAACGCTAGATGGCCTCTAGGACTCGTGGCTCCAATTCGGTAAGCCCTGGGTTCAAATAATGGGTTTTTACCCTGCTTGTAAATAGGGTTGTCAATGGTGAAACCTCTAGCTTGGAAGCTTGTCCAGTTTCTTCATTAGATACATGGTTTTGTTTTTTAAGTTGTTGGTTTTATTTGTTTACAAACCTTCACTATGATGTTGAGTAGTCCCGACCTTGAGCTGGGTGTTGTAATTTGGTTAATTTATCAGCCTTACAGCTTGTCAATTTAATACATTGGATTTTTAAGAAGGATGTTTACTTCGATCTCAGTCTCGTTTTTGCAGTAATCTTGTAAATTACGACTCTTTGTAAATTAGGGTTTTTCCTATTTGACTGTTAATGAAGAACATTACTATCTAGAATATCTTTTGTAAGTAGATAATGTTAACTATAACTCAGTTGTAGTGAGTAATTTATAATATTATCTTACTTGTTCGGAATATACAAGCTAGGGTTTTCCTGAATGAAACCCTTGTCTAAATAAGTTCTGCAATTTATATTTAATCAGGTTCTGCTACTTGTTAATTCGGTTGAATTATTACATGTGTGTTGTGATATTTTAACTTGTAACTATACTTATATTGCTTGTTTATAATAGACATTTGTTTTCAGAAAGGACTATAAACAGTCTTTAGAATACTAATCATTTATTTATATAATTATCCATATAAATGGATTACAACTTAGATGTTTTCATTTGTAATAGTTAAATAAATTGGTTAGGGTTTCGAACCTGAAGTTTTTCCTTCATAGGTAAAATCCTATCTGTAAATGTAAAATAGTTTCTACATATGTATATATTTAGTTTTATACTATTTACTATTTATATTTACATTAGTTTTATTTACTAAACTCTCAGGTAGAATTTATTCAGATTTCTTGAAAAGATAGAAAATAAACTCTGTAATCTCTGTATATTCTTTATAAATTAAGGATGTTTAGTATAACCCTATCTAGTTTATATTAAATATTAGTCTTAGATTTAGTTGATATTGTTAGAAGATAAACTATGTGGTTAGTAGCTTGTTTATATACTTAACTGTATGTAGTTACTATATCTCCAATGTAGTTTTACTACTGTATTTCATTTAGTTATACTAGTAAATACAGATAAATAGAAGTAAAACATAGCGCTTTCTTTCATCCATAATATTTTAACATTGAAATAAAATTATTCTATTATCTATTGTTACAAAATTCTATCTACTATTTTCATTTTCTTATCTACTTAAAGCTTTCTATCTGTGCTAGAGTACGGCCTGGTTTCCAGGTGTGGAAAAACACAGTTTAGAAATTTTATTTACATTATAATACCTTATTGTCTAAATCCATTTCATTTCTAAAATAATTTAATAAAAATACTAACTCAACATTTCACAAAACTGAACTGGTAACATTTACATAGCAATATTCTAAGATTTATTTACCCAATATATTAAGACAAGATAACTTAGAACTTATTTTAGGACAGACAAAAACATCCTTAGGAGGTCGTTCCTACCTTCCAATATCCTAGAGAGCGCTCAAAAAATGCTTCCTCAGGACCCCCGAGCATGTTCCTGGTCTTCTTGGCTGAGAACTGGTGGAGAATGCAAACAGTAGAACCCTCTATCAACTGATTAGTTCAATACCTCAGTAAATACTCTACTCTCAGTAGTATGATCTTCAGCTTATAGCTACACTAGATCAATCAACAGTTATCCGCTCAAACAGTTTCCAAATTTCCCTTCCATTGAATTTCTCCGAAGTACATTCATTCAACCTGAATCATCACCTCTCTAGAATGAGCAACCCCAGCTCTCTTCAATGGGAATTTTTATAAATATTGCCTAGGTTTTTTGGGTCAGTTTTCATTTATTGAGCCACCTACTCTGATTCCACTTTCTTGGGGAATCATGACCCCAAATGTAGGGAGGTTGCCACCTGCAATAGTTGGAAGTTGTTTGAGGATGCTGCCACGTGTCAGTTTGCTCTCCACCCAGTCTCCTCCACCAATTTGACCAGTAAACATTCTTTTAACATATCTCCTAAGCTATTGTCTCCTCCTTTATTTATTTATAAATAAAATATTCAAAATTACATTAAATATCCTGGACTCTGCAGAGTCATCAATTACAACTTAGCATAAAATCTAACATATTGTCTTCAAATAATATGAAATAATATAAAATTGGTTTTTGCAAAATTGGGGCATGTGTCACTAATGATGCAAACCTTCTAAAGGAACTAAAATCTCCACATGGAGGGAATGGTTTTTGTTGGAGGTCAAGTGTGGTGTTTCAATGCATTATTAGGAAGTAGATGCTTGAAAAATTCTTTTATGATATAAGACATGGGATTCATCCCTTGATCCTCTCTAGGGCACAAAGAATTATACCTACTACTAAAAACCACCTAATGTCATACATATACCCACATAGAGGCCATGTGTGCTATATTGAGGTGTCATTCATTGTATTAGATGCCTAGGATATTCCTTTAGGGATTAAGGCCCAAGTTTCCTACCCGAACAATGTCAATGTACTCAAGATAAATACCTAGAGCTCAAAAGTGCTACTGGGATCCATATCACCACTCAAATGCAAATGAATCCATCAAGAGGTCATTTATGGTAGTTAAATTCATTTTTCTTGGATGCAGATGATCAGAAGCTTCCTTTAGGGAATGAGGCTTTGGATTCTTAACCATGACAGAAACCTTGAGTCCCATTATTAGTGTTTAAAATCCCCTGATCGAATGAGTATCATGTAATTTCTCAATCATTTCTTTGGAGCCAAATACATGGTCTTCCTCCCTATAAATCCATTCCTAATGCCCTAGGATACATACATATTTCTCAAAAGGACCTAATTGAACAAACATCATCAATCATAGGCCAATTATAACCT
>LPNX010423756.1:123969-157116 GCA_001517045.1 Pseudotsuga menziesii
AACGAACATATTCAGTGTTCTTGGAAGTTAGTGGAAAGATTCAAACTACAATTTTTCATTGCAAGAAGAGATCATTTTGAATAGGTATGGTGAATTGTAAATAATTGTTTTAATTCACAATCTTTCATATCATTTAATTGATCTATGCTTTATGATATTCCTACGACAATATCATTCTCATAAAAAATTTAATTTCACAAGAATAAATCCCAACTTCATATCTAAACAAGTCTCAAATTCTGCATACAAGATGAAGTATGCAATGTTAACTAATTTACATTTGCAAATGAATATATTTTGATTTCACACAATGATGGCATAGATGAGGTTATCTCTTGGGGCTCTTCAATTTAAAAAAAACCTTTGAATTAATCATGGGAGAGGGTCCATATTGAATAGTTCACCAAGTTTTCCATATTCTCTATACAAGATGAAGTATGCAATGTAGACCAATAATCATTTGCACATGAATATATTTTGATTTCCCACAAGGATGGCATAGATGAGGTTCTCTATTGAGACTCTTCAATTTGTATAAAAACCTTGGAATAATTCATGGGAGAGCGTTCATATTGAATAGTTCACAAACTTGTCCATGGTCTCCACTTCCTACTAGATTTACCATAACATGCCTTTGAGCTTGACAGGGATGCCTCTACCTCAATGATTTCTCTTTTTTTTGAGGGATTTGCAACCTCTTGATTGTGTAATTAGTCAATTTTTTCTCTTAATAGTTAACTTGTAACTTAATGAGTGTAATTTATTCAATTTATTCCCAAGACATCCAAACACCAACTTGTGTCTTCCCTCGCAACTAATGTGGCATATTACGTGTAATGTCATCTTGTCCGAAGGTGTTAGAAATAAAGAATATTTCACTCATCTTCTTTTGACTTTCAATACTTTTTGAACACAAAGGAAGTCATAATCCTATATCTATAATACTTGCAAACTTGACTCTCTTTACTTGACTCAAATAGAGTATAGAAATGAAACTTTGGTTCGAACATAAATATAAACCTTTAATCAGTGTTTATGTATCAATGCCAATAATTACCATACTAACATATATGTAATTTAGTTAATTATTTTGGAACGCATCATGTTTCTTGTATAATAGAACTAATACCTTATTTGTTGCTTCTTATGCAAGGGTAGACCTCATAGTTTTGACAAAGAAACTTTTGGACATGGGAAACTCATGTAAAAGGGGAAGAAAAACTAGAAGGATTATGCCCATTGGAAAGGAAAATGAGGTAAGACAAAAATCTAGGTTGGCAATGGAGAGAGTGAGACATGGTCCAGACATTTCCACTGATATTGCGACCAATACTAATAGAGTTGATGACATAACAACCTATACTTATGAACCACGGATGAAGCGGTTGCGTCCAACAGACCCAACTCAAGTTTCAACATCAACACAGTCTCCAACCAATAATCCATCAACGAGCCATGTTGAAGCTCTTTAAGACATAGGTATATTGAGAGACGTTTAGTATGAAGTGTTGGATTTAGGAGCAATGATTAATTTGCAATCTCTCCAAGAAGACCACAACCATGTCGAGCACACTCCCAATATGGACTAACATGTGAATGAAGCACCACAACAAAGAAGTCCTGGGATTCATAGCTCATGTCCACCTTCCCTACCTCGACTTTCTACTACAAGAAAAATAACTCCTAGACATATCCATGTGGATGAAAGTTGTCTATCAGGCCTTGAAGTTAAGTTTTCCAAATGCACTATCGATTGGAAATGTAGCAAATTAGTGAAGGAATATTTTGAATCCAAAGGAGATGCAAGTAAATGTCATTTATTACTATGTTTGTTAAAGTCAAATTGTTTAGTTGTTGTTAGGAGAATTCAGGGCATAAACATGGTTATAAGTTCAAAGTCTAACAATCATATTGTTATAAATCTCCAATATGCTTTTAATGTGATTGGGAAGATGTCCCGTACTAAATATATTTGTGCGGCTCATCCTGTGTTATCAGGATCAGTCGTAAGCAAGTCCACACGGAAACATCGCCTTCTTTCACACACTTCTCAAATCCTTAAATTAAAAAAAAAACTATTTTGAAGTACTCTGTTATAAGAGAAAATCTGTAGACTCCAGGTGGAAAAGATTGTTGGGCTTTCTTTGACAAGTTACCTAGTTGAGATATGAAGCTAATTGATGTTGTTAAGGACTTAAAAGTTCGGGCATGATCATACCGGACCTTCATCTAATAAAAGAGATGTGATAAAGCTGAGAAAAGTTTGTACTGAACATGAACCCCATGTCAAACACTTCCTTGACACAACACAGACTGAACTCTATGAGAGATTCAGGAATGAGCACACACAATTGAACCTGGGCCAAAGGTCCTTTGAGAAATTTAAACCATGTTACATTTGTATATGTATTGATCGAAACAAATGCTATTGTAGATACCATGTATCAAGGCTGCAATGAATCCATAATACCATCGAATGCATCGAGAGATTTTATTGTCAGCGTCATGTGTCCAAAGCATGAAGGACAAAAATACTATGGAAAATCATGTCTATATGGGAATTGTTCCAGGTGCAATGGGTTTGATATTTTGAACCGTTGCATTCATGGAAGCGATGAGCATCAATTTGGAAATATGAGTGTGGAGATGCAAATCTTCAAGTACATAAACTATCAATCATATAGTGCGAAGGAAAGTAAAAATATTGCATTGGTGAAAATGATTATTGCATGTTTTTCCTATTACATGTTCAGTTTCTACAAATACATTCTTTAAAGGTCACTTTTGGCCACTTTTCCTCACTCGCGTGACCCAGGTTTTATGCAGCCCACTGATCCAACAACTACCCAAGATATCGACTCGATAGAGCAAGCCCCATCGGCAACACCTGCAAAGTAGGCACAGTCTCACATGAGATATATCATATATGGGTAACTGCTGGAACCATGTTTCTGCGATTGTCAGGGGAGTACAGTCCCTTGGCTTGCAACCAAGGAGCTCAATGAGGGAAACATGATGGCTGGACAAAGGAGTCAGTTCTGTGTGACTGAGCACAAACATATGTCATTGCGTGTGACCTGACTTTCTTTTCCACCTCGCAGCTGGCCCAACTCATGCGATGCAGCTGATTCACATCAATCGGCTCTACAACTTAAGTTAGGATTCATAACAAGAATCATACATAATGATATATATATGGATACAATTCAACAATGCATTTTGTTCATTCATTTACCAATTGCAAGAAACCAACAGAGACTCAAGCACATTCAACATTATATGGAAAGCAACTAGTAATCTATCACATAAACATTCACCACATCAACCATTCATTCAGACACGAGAAATAATGTGGAAACCCATATGGGAAAAACCACCAAGGTGCTCTTCATCATGCATGACAAAGGATATAGCACCTTGCAATCTACAGGATGGAAATTGATATTGAGATGTGTCTTTAAGTTCAGACTTATAGTTCTCATCCTCTCTGAATCGCTCTTCCACTCTACTCCTACTCCTAGCAATCTGCTCACACAACATCCATATCTACAGATCAACAACCCCTCTGTTGCTACTATACTCTTCTTGAGTCTACTCCTCTTCTAATTGCTATGACATTACCACAAAACCAACATCCCTCTCCATGGATTACCTCTAGCTAACAAAACTACTATTGGAAACTGAACTGGGATCAATGAAAACCTTATAAAGCAACCTTCCAACCATTGCATCCCTCATATTTATACTAATTTACATGGCCATGCAGGGAAAAATGCATACCAGTAGTCTGTTAACCGTCACCATCAGCCACTCCTTTGGTTACAGCTGCGGTGATCATGACTTCACACAAGGCACTATTCGTCTAAATTAAAAATATCTTCTCATACGTGCATAGTTGTAGGCTTACGCTTCCCTATATGGCCATGATCTGGATTTTGTATCCGTCCATTTTCGTCCATTTTCCCCTTGTGCACTTTCGTGCTTGCCTTTCCTTTGTCAGGTGCCTCTCTGTTCTGTTTTCATGGGCCCTTTACATCCTTCATGGTCTTCCTTTGCTTCTATCGTGCATGTGGTGCATTTTCCTTGGTTGTGCGTGTGAACTTCCTTCTTATGCCCCTTTCCCTGGCCAATAGGCCCCCAACACTCACATGTGGCTCGTCCCAAGCCACAAAGCAAGGGACATATGAAGCGGCATGACCTGCACGACATTTTTTGATATATATATATATATATTCATGCACAGCTTCTGCTGCCTCTTAGCTTGCACATCCTGCTCCTTCCTCTTCCTTTTTTTTCCAACCAAGTGCCTTGGTCATATTTGCTTGCATTATTTTTAACTTGTTGGTTCTGGGTATAGCTGCACAGCAGCACAGACCTTGCCTTGGAATGCCTACACCATTACTTCCACCTTAGAAACTTCATCATAGCTTCCTTTGCTTACACGGCCAATTGCTCCACATGGTTAGACTGTACATGTTCCAACGAGTCTTTCTCTATTGATTGCAGTATGCTCTGAAGTTTTTGTTGCATCAGCTAAATATGTTCTATGAGTTGTTCTGTGTCCAACTGGAACCCCTCAACCTAGGCTTCCCTAGCTTTCTCTTGGTCATGAAGGTTCTACACTTCCTGCTAGATACTTTTGATCTTTGCATTCTTAATTACCTTTTGCTGGAGGGGAAGCATCCGCATTTCCACCTTCGCAGCATTGATGCGCTTATCTGCCTCTCGTATCTGCTGCCTTATTTTCTCAGTTGCGTCATCCTCTAGCAATGTTTCCCAAATAGTCACAACAACGTTTTCATCCTTTGTGCAGAGTGCCTCTCCGTCTTGGATTTTGTCAGCAGCTTCAAGAACTGCTATTCTTCTTTATACCAGCACCTTCGGGGGTGTGATTGGTATCTGTCGGGCTTATAGATCTTCTACTTGGTGTTGAAGATCTTGTGCAATCTTCACAAGCCTGGTGAATTTAGCTAGGGAGTCTTCATCTTCTTGCCCAGCCTCTGGTGGGAATGCTGCAATGGCATTCATAATAGAATCCACCAATGTGATATAGCTTTGTTCACAGGATAATATTTCATGCTCCTTCTCAGCTAGGAGGTTGATGGGCTCCTACAATTCCAAATCCTTTCCTTCCAATAGGGCCTTGCGTAGCTTGGCCATATTTTTTTGCTTTGCTTCCTTATAAGCAACGATTTTTTTCCTTAGCTAAAGTTCGGTTGCGACTTCCTGCTGGATGCTATAGATCTCCTCCAAAAGCAACTTGTAGAAGTCTATATCGGTGCTGTTATCACTAGTACCTGCGCTTGTATCTTCATTCGCTTTGATTGCCTACTTCTGAATGAGCACTTTGATCGGTGGTACTAATCTCGGTGTGAATAATGGCATGCTAGGATCAACGCCATATGTTTCAGCCTCCATAGTGTCCTTGATATTGTTGATAGCTGTTGTCAACTTATTGAGGTGGTCTTGGACTTGGGTAGCAATGCTGACTTGCTGGGCCCTTAGATCGTTGAGGTTATCTTGCGCAACTTTCTTAACAGTGTTGGCAAGTTCCTGTAACTTATCCTCAGTTAATATAGTTTTGTTCGTCATTTTTTTTACTTTCTATTTCTTTCAAGACGAGTGGCCTTCCTCGGGATGCACTCGATTCTATGTCTGATCTCCACCATGTAGCTGTTCTAACAAATGGTGGTCCGACTCCTCCATATCATCATCGTCCTCCATGTTTTCTTGTGACCGATCCTCTTGGGTATCGTCACCTTCATGGTCTTCACCATTAACTTGATGAATTGGTGGTTCTGCTATATTCTGTTCTTCAGGTAGTGGCTTTGCAAGTGGGCCACGCCATTCCTCAGGCCACAGATTGATAATTGCATCCACATCATTGTCAGTCACTGTAAATCTTGCTTGATGTATCTGCCGAAGTGGATCTTTTGTGGGCAATAGATTTATATTATGTACATCAGCTTCAAACTTAACGAAATCAGTGTACCTGTGTACAGCTGTGGTGTGGATCCTGTGAGTTTTTCGAACAACTTGTCGTAGTGCCTCTGCATGCATGAAGAATACAATATTGTTATCCTAATGGTGGTTTCTATCCACCCTATTTTCCCATAGATTCTGGTATCTTTCCCCTAAGCAAGATATCGGGACATCCATGTGTACATAGTCCGGAGGGTCAACCCAGATAGTGAAGGAAATAAAAATTAGTAACCACGAATAGCAAAATTTGTGACCTTTCTTGTGTTGGGCGAGCATCACATATTCAAACAGTGCATTTAGCAAGTACCATGACCAGTTGAACTTTTATCCATGTGCACATAAATCTGCAATTTCTACTACCGTTGTTGAACACTGTGTTGGGATCATCTTATGAAATATTTTATAGGATAAGATTTTTGCAGCAACCCGAACACTTTTGTCCTAGATGGGACCAAGAAAGTAGCCTCGTATTGCTCACTGAAGGTTGTGCTTCTACTTGATGGTTTTATTATTGTGCTTAACCAGGTAAGGTAGAGGATATTTTCCTTCAGTTGGGAGTCCTATTATTCTCGCTATCAATTCAGCATTAACCGGATATGGCTGATCTGGCCATAAGTATCCTCTATGAAAGTAGACCAGTAACTGCTTTACATATGTATTGACCTATATGCTATGGCCGAAGTGAGGTATGAAGAGCATGTTGGTTAGTCCTGCAGTGGCAAGTCCCTCGACCCACTTCTGCAGCTTGAGTACCTTGACAGCGCATGTAGCGACCTGGGTTATGTCCATGCAATATTTTATCTGCAACCCCTCTTGCTGCTGAGTGTCGTAGCCTTGGAAGTTCAATACAGCCAACTTGGGAAGGATATCATGTAGCAAGGTGATGCCGATAGGGATCCGTGGTGCTATCAAAGTGGTCATTTCCTTTTTTGAAATATCTACATCCATTACACCAGGTCTTCTTGGCCGAATGTAGCATTGGAAGTTTGGGTTGGCTCACTCTACCTCTGGCTTTGTCTGTGGTATCCATCATTTCGTCTCCACCATCATTTCTTTTCTCAACATATTGTGCATTTCCTTGCTCATATGGAGTGGCAGGAACCTTACGTTTACTTTGTCTCAATGGTGGTTGCACAGATGGATCTCCTGGGCTAACCAGTATTCCCTAGACTAGGTTCAGCATAGGATGCAAACTAGGGGTTGGAATTGTTTGTGGCTTCCTTTTTCTTGCCATTGTATCTATCTTTCGTGGCTATTGTGGTTGCAGGCCTTCGGCTGACTGGGTTTCTACTTCCTCATTAATGAGGAAACCAAAGATGATAGTTGCATCTGATGCCTCACTCTCACTGGGAATATTAATTACCATGGGAGTTAGGGGAATGGAAGTCAGGTAACAGAATGCAGTTTGTTTATGGATTGGATCCCGTGCTCATTGTTCGTTAAAGAAAACTGCTTGATGGGGAATTCAAAAATTTACATATTCCACAGTTTCTTTCAATCATCATTCGACAGGAGGTTTATGTCTAATCAATCTCTCGGGTTACCTTTTCCAATGCTTTCTTCATTAATTTCTGCAGCTTGCCTTTTGGGTTGTACTTGTCAGACTAGTTATGGTAATTAGTGCTAGGATGGTTGATGAGATCTAAAATTATGCTACCCTGCTCCTCGTACTATGTTTATTTAATGCCACATAGGTGCCCCAGTCATAAAAATATTTGGCATGGATCAGCTGGTTAATGCTAGCCAGCCTATCATTCCTGCTTGTTGCATCATTTATCACTTCTTTCCTTGCCCCTTGCACACTTTAGCTCACCCTCTTTGGTTTATGTGATGACGTGATGAGTGGACGGTTTATTGCTCGTGCTTTCTGTTGGTTCTGTTGCAATCCTGCAACATAATATTTTACGTCGTTTGGCCGTTATTTTATTTTATTTTACACGTGTTGTAGTAAGTTTTTAGGCAACTGTCATTCACCAAACTCGGGTCGTGGGTACCATCAAATTTTCTGGGGTTGCGCTATTCCCATATCCATAGTTTGTGCGATCGTATATGGCCTTAGCTAATTTGTCTTTAGTTTGTGTGGGTGCTTGAAGACTCTATTGTCATATTGTAGGATAAGTCTTCCTTCCATGGATGGCTTCACCCTGATATATTGATAATGGTGTTTCGACAGCTATTGTTGAAAGGGATTAGTCTGTAATTGCAAGGGTATCTTCATCCCCTCTAAGTCTTCCACCATTCCCCTTTTTTCTATGCCATTGAGAGTGAAGAGGGTCTGGTATTCCTGTAGGAGATCTGCAATTTATACAACTGCTTCGTCCTACGAGCACTTTTGTATTACTCTGCAATTTTTACTTGTTTCAATTGTTTTTGGCCTGCAAAACTTAATCAGATTATCTTCTGCGTTCCTGGGTATGTTGTCTTGCTAAGTGGTTGCGCTGTGTTGGTGAACATTAGCATTCTTGATCTTCTCAACTATACTCCCCTTTTCTTTCTGGACTATATCGTGAACTGCAGGGTGTTTTTCATCATTTACAACTATATGCACAACCTATTGGCTTCCTTGTCGCAGCTGCTTAGAGTTATCATGGGTCTTGGGTGCCACATCCAAAGTGTATATAAAATTCTCATAGGTGGGTAACTCCATCGACTCATTTTCCACCCATCGCAAAGACCTTTTAACTCTTGCACACCTTCTCATGGAGACTTCAAGTAATCTATTTTTCCAATTCTCTAAAGCCTTCCCCTGAATCAAACATACATGAACTCACGCACTTCCAACTTAGGTTCCAATCTGCCGTCGGACTGATATGGTCTTCATGCACAGCTATAACATTGTATATTTGATCAAGATAATCATCATGCCCCTCATTATAAATGGGCTCAACGTATCTTTTCCCTTCAAATGGATCAATGGGAGAGACTACCCTCATTTCCTCATCTTTAAATGAGACGATCCTTTTTTTGAAATTTATGATTGTTTGATTTCCTATAGCCCAATCTATCCATGGAAGTGCATGGTGAGGATTTGTATCATCCACAATGTTGATGACCTCAAAGTGTGCATATGTGCGGAATCCTTCAACATCGACAATGACATTTCTCAATCGACCAATGGGTAGTGCCTTCACCTGATTGGAAAGATGCAGCTGGATAGGAGACCAGTCCAAGCGTAGCTTTCCCATGCTTTCCCAGGTCTAGCATGTTAGGATAATGAAAATTGAACCCAGATCTAAGATGATAGAGTGCATGTCATAATCACCTATTTGTGCATTCATTCTCAATTCATGGCTAGTTTTACATTTCTGTCGCACCTGGTTAACTTTATTCTCAATTTGTGGCTTTGCAGGGATCTCGTTTATTATTTCTTGTAGCTTTGAAATAGCATATTTATCTTGGATTAGCATTAAACAACTTGATAGAAGAGGTATCAGCTTACTAACCTCAGCTGAAGCCTTCTTCTGCAATAGGTGTTGGAACCGTTCAGACATGTCCTTGACTTCTGCTGAAGTTGATGGTACGTCTGGGCTTATGAAGTCTGATTGCACATCCTAGAATATTTCTTTCTATTTTTGGCTAGTCGGTGGTTCCTTTTTCTACACCGCCGGCCTCACTTGTCGCTATGGTTGTTCTTGTGGGTTATCTTGTTCTGCTCCAGTCGTTGCACCTCCTCTAGTTACGATAGCAATGTTCAGGTCTCGCGGTTCAGCCACGATCATCTAGACATTCGCATTTGCATTTGGGTTTGGGTTTGGTGGGTGGTTGGGTATGACAATGGTCTTTTCTTGCCACTTTGCGATCAACCAAGGACATTGTTAAACATTATGGTCTTGTCCCTTACAATATGAGCATTTTCTTGTAGGCTCTAAACAATATCTATCAAAGCGACCTATTTATCCATATTTATAGCATGTTACTGGAACTCTTCCCCTACCAAATCCTCCTCCACCACCTCATCCTAGAAATTTTCCACCACCGCTTCCCTGAGGGTGTAGTTGCTGTGGTGGGTACTGGTTCTGCTAGTAGTTTTGCTGATAGGGGTTTTGTTGTGCATACGGCTGTTGAAGCGTGTACGGTTGTTGGTACTAATTAGTTGGGAACTATGTAGGCTGATACGAGGCTTGCACTTGTTCAATCTAAGGGAACCCCTCATTTTTCATTAAGTATGTATCAATTGTTTCTTCTTTCAAGAGATGGTATGCTCTACAGTCTTTTTCCTCATGTCCTACTGATTTACAAAATTTGTTGAATACGTTTGCAAGGGTAGTTACAACCTTTTGCAAATATATACATCCTTTGTTGCAGTGGCCTCTTGACTGGCATAGACGACACCATGGTAGTCCTTGGCCATTTAATGGGTTAGGTGCACCTGATGTAATATAATTCATTAAGGTCAGACATTTATCCTTGGTGTGTCCGTCCATTCTACATTTTTTGTACCACGAGTCTTCCTGTGATTCTTTTCCCTTCTTGATATCTTGAAGTTGTATTGTGAGGTTGGCTAGCTATGAGTGAATCTGTACCATTCCTATGGTGCCGTCACCAATAGGTGAGGCCTCTAGCTTCATTTCTAGCTCCAGTGCTTCTGTCTATGATTCAATATTTTGCTGCATCAACGACCCTCGGATGTGTGGTATCAGGGCAGCAATAAACCACTCCTTATGCTATACATTAGACATTTGGAAGCTTACTTTGGCCATCAACATTTTGAATCATTGATCAAAGTCCCACACAGTTTCTGCTAGAGCCCGTTTAATCTTAGTAATACATTGTGACTCTAATTTGGGTTTCCTAAACTCATATATCATTGCAACTTGGATTTCCTCAAGGGTTTTCTACGGTGTTCTAATTGGTGTAGCGCAAAATTTCATGAACCAGTCTAGGGCACAACCTCTTAAGGTCGTGATCATCTGCGCTTTCTTGACATCAGCACCATGGACTAAATGGACCATCCACACAGCTTCACAGAGGAACCAATGTTGTTTGGTGTCTTCCATTCCATTTCCATTAAATGTATGTAACCAGACGTCTGTCGCAAACATTGGGTTGGCATTCGGGCTTTTTCGGACAGGGTTTAATGGAGTTGCACCTTCTTGTGCACTAGTTCCAGGGCTATTGTTGTTCGTGTTAGATGTCCTTTCAGGGGATGAGACTCTAGATCTCATCTCAGGCGATATTTCTGGTGTTATATAGTTGTGCTCTGATCCTGATGTCTCGTCAGAGCCCTCTAGATCTTCAACTCCTTCCGAAATCGGGCTATAGTCCTCATATTCATTGTAAGACACTTCGTCTTTGCATGAACAAAGTTCATGTTTTCTTCCTTTGAACAAACTAGGATTCCATCGGCCCATTTTGGTTTTCCTTCTCTTTCCTGATCTGAATCTTCTCCCACTCCTTAGGACTCCAACCTCATGTTCAGGTTCTGTTCTTCTGGGGAACATCTCCATGCACTCTTCCCCATGTTCTTACCTGTTTGTTAGCAACATAGCCCCCTCCTAGACAGATGGCTCAACTATCCAAGTGAAAAATACCCTTCTCATAAGTAAGTAATTTTATCCATGTACTTATACTCAGTAGGTATCTCCTTCATGGTCCTTGGAAGAAATTTCTTTCAGCTTCACTATATGAAGTTATAGTATCTACTGCAAACTCAGTAATATACCCTTGTAATATACTATCAACCCAAAAATCAATAGCTCTGGAGATAGAGTTACTTACACTGGTTACCTCTTGAACCAGATGGTTGCTCCACTCACTAATCTCCATTGTCTGGAAATTCATTCGCCTAGATTCCAATCATACTAACCATTCATGTAGTAAAACAAGAAACTTGGAAAAGAAGATCTCATGAATATCAGAGTATATACATTCATCTAACCATCTTTCTGTGCTTCTTGATGTTCTTGCACGAACACCAGCTCTTTAGCATCCAGCCAATCTTCTATCTCCTCTTTCATCGAGTGCCACAACATATCCCCGATTTAATAAATAGGGTACTGGGAATGGAACCATTTGTTGGCCACTTTTCCCCACTCACGTGACCCTGGTTCTATGAATCCCATCGATCCAACAACTACCCAAGATACCAGCCTGATAGAGCAAGCCCCATCGGCAACACCTGCGAAGCAGGCGCAGTCTCACCTGAGATATCTCATAGATGGGTGACTGTCGGAACCATGTTTCCATGATTGTCGAGGGAGTATATTCCTTTGGCTCACATCCAACGAGCTCAATGAAGGCAGTAGGATGGCTGGACAAAGGAGTCATTTCTACACAATCGAGCACAAACATATGTCATCGCATGTGACCTGACTTTACTTTCCACCTCGCAACTTGTGCAACTCATGCAGCGCAGCTGATTCACGTCAATTGACTCTACGACTTAAGTCAGGATTCATAACAGGAATAATACATAATGATATATATACGGATTCAATTCAACAATGCATTATGTTCATTCATTTACCAATTGCAAGAAACCAATAGAGATAATGCACATTCAACATTATAGGGAAAGCAACTAGTAATCTATCACATAAACACTCACCACATCAACCATTCATTCAAACACGAGAAATAATGTGGAAACCCATATGGAAAAAAAACACTAAGGTGCTCTTCATCTGGCATGAGAAAGGATATAGTACCTTGCAGTTTATGGGATGCATACTGATCTTGAGATGTGTCTTTAAGTTCAGACTTATAGTTCTCATGATTTTTGGTTCACTCTTCTACTCTACCCCTACTCCTAGGGGTCTAGTCACACAACAGCCAGATCCACGACTCAACAACCCCTCTATTTATACTATACTCTTCCTGAGTCTACTCCTCTTCTGATTGCTATGACATTACAACAAAACTGGCATCCCTCTCCATGGATTACCGCTAGCTAACAAAACTACTACTGGAAACTGAAATGGGACCAATGAAACCTTACAGACCAAGCTTCTAACCATTGCATCCCTCCTATTTATACTAATTTGCATGTACACATAGGGCCAACTTCATACCGACAGTCTGTTAGGCGTCACCATCAGCCACCCCTCTGGTTACAGCTATGGTTATCATGACTTGAAACGAGGCACTATCAGCTTGAATTACAAATATATTCTGCTATGTGTGTAGCTGCAAGCTTACGCTGCCCTATACAGCCATGATCTGGATTCTGCATCCATTACTTTCTAGCCATTTTCCCCTTGCACACTTCTGTGCTTGCCTTTCCTTTGTCGCGTGCCTCTCTGTTATGCCTTTGTGGGCCCTTTACGTCCTTCGTGGTCTTCCTTTGCTTCTATCGCATGCACAACACATCTTCCTTGGTTGCACACATGAACTTCCTTCTTATGCCCCTTTCCCAGGCCAATAGTCACATTCTAATACGACCCTTGTTTTCATGGAAATAAGTATGGGTATGTGATTTTTTGATGGGGTTCTACAAGAAAATCGAGCAGTATGTTCAACATGTGCATGTAGCACGATGGGAGGATGAGCAATACAGAAAATGCAGGGTCAACTTTCCCATTGGGACCATATTGTTAATTGTGGATTTTGCAGAAAAATACACCCTTCATCCACCAAATGAAATTCATATTCAGTACTACCATTCTGACCAAGTCAGTATCATGGTACATATTACGTATAGGCATGGCCCTGAGAGCATCATCAACAATAGGATAATACAGAAGGAGACAAACTTTTACATAAGTGATGACAGATGCCATGACCTGCATTATGTGCAACACTGTTTTAGAATTTTCTATGATCAGCTAAAGGAGGGAGATATACAGATGGATCAAAATTAGATATGGTCAGATGGTTGTGCGGGCCAGTTCAAAAATGACTGAGTGTTCCAATGGATGAGTATGTTACATAAGACTTATAATATGCCGCATATATGGAACTACTTTGAGACCAGGCATGGCAAAGGTAAGCATGACAAGGCCATTGCATGCATCAAGACTGCAATATGAAGGGAGGAGATGAGGTTTACCACAAACCCCCATATCAAAGATGTAGAATCCATAGTTCAATGGTGCTCTACAACAAAGTTAGAACAAACTAAAGTGAAACATACATCAATAGGGGTAGGAATTCCAATCAGGAATTTTTGGCATGTGGTTGACATAGATCGATCACATTCCTATAGTTGTGGCACAATACAAGGAACACGTATATTTCATCTGGTTCAAAGCTCAAACAACACCCTATTTGAAATATGGATGTGGAAACTTGCTTGATTTTGCAGCCCTTGTAGTAGTGGTGAATGGGATGAATGAAAATCTATGGATTGGGTTGATGATTGGGATCATGTGTCACTTGTAGTAGACCCACATGTAGTCGGTGAAACAACCCACTTAGAGTGGGGTTAGTTAATGATTTCGACAGACTATGACCATATCTCAGATCTTGTACAACCAAGACACATATATGCATTTGTTTCCCCAAAAGACAATGAATGGGGCATGAATTATTGGTTGGAACAATGCATTCAAGGTAAGCAAATCCTGAACAACTCATTGATTGATGATGAAGGAAATGAATTTCCTATTGGATCATTGGTGGTTGAGGGTGAATATATTACACTATATGGGAAATCAAGAAGAACTAGTGAGCATGTATTCATGGATTACTGACTAGGTTCCGTGGTCTATCACTTCACAAACTTGATTGTTGGCACAAACATTCATCTACAGACAATGTCAACCAAGGTACGTTACTTCTTGCCTCATTGAGAGCACCAGAGATTGATGGAGGAAATTAGCAACAAAGAGGATCCAGATGGCTATATTGAATGGGATTGGGTAATTGCGGTTACACTCCACTAGGGAAAAACCTTAGTTTTCAAAATATGGCATGGACGCATGCTTGGGTCGTGTAGAGTTGGGTGGGAGGCCACCGTGGCCATAATCCCGTGCCACGATCCCAATGGAACTGACGGTTTTTCCATCGGATCCCCGGTCAACGTTCTATGGAGATTTGTGCATGAGGATTAAGCATGTGAGTAAGTGTATTCAACTTGTGCATTATGCTTTCATCTCTAAATTTTAATTGCTATTCTAGTAAGCTTTTATCCTTCTTCTATTTGAGTCAATAATTAGAATTGAATGTGAGAAAAGAAGGTATAACACAGAGAAAGGTCAAAGAGTTTTTCATGTTTAAGAGATACAATTTCTATCATATACCATAGCTAAATACACCCATCTTAAGTATTCTAGGACAACTCGGATTATGTCTTTCCAAGTAACATTTCTTCTATAGTTTTTTGGAGAAATATAGTTCTTTCCTTGCTTGCATATTAAGTGTTCCAATTGGGACATAGGAGGCGGTAGAGATATGAGATAGTATACTTCCTTCCAAATTGATGGAAAGCAAATCACATTCCAGAGATATCATAGTTGGACTTGCTCACTATGGAGTATGACACCTAAGTATTATGACAATGTTTTGTTCCTTATGTCACGTATAATCATCATGCCCAATATTTGTTGTGTTGCACCCAAATAATTCATTTAAAATTGACTTCCCAATTCCTTCTTCAACCTTTTAATCATGCTCTTACCATTCCCAAGAATTACCCTATCATCCTGAACCAAAAGTGACCAAGTGTCCCTGAATGAAAATTTCATGCAACTTCCAAATCGACATAACTCGACAACTGGAGGTCGAATCGATGAGTCATCAACTCCGTTGGTCTCCTGGGATGCCATTATCTCTATTGGGCCCTCTCCATTGCATTTGAATGGCCCAGTGACTTCAATGTGCATTAGTTTCGTAAACTAGGATTTTTCACTCTCGTATTGGTGGGTCAACTCTACAAAATCCTCCACTGTGCCAGTATTGGAGGTGTTCCCATATCAGCATTAACCATACACACCTGTCGAAGCCAATGGCATGCCATCTTGCTGCTCCATTTGGTTTTTCTCTCCTGGATCGAGAGTGACCAAGTGTCCCTGAATGACATTTTCATGCGACTTCCAACTCAACATATATCGAAAACCGGAGGTCGGATCGATGAGTCGTCGACTCTGTTGGTATCCTGGCATGCCATTACCTCTAGTGGGCCCTCTCCACCGCGTTTTCATGGACCAGTGACTTCAATGTGCATTAGTTTCATAAACTAGGGTTTTTCTCAGTTTCCTTCAATGCAACTCTCGCATTGGTGGGTCAACTCTGCAAAACCCTCCATCGTTCCAGTCTTGGTGGTGTTCCCATATTGGAATTGTCCATACACACTTGTCGGAGCCAACGACATGCAATCTTGCTGCTCTGTTTGATTTTTCGCTCTTGGACTAAGAGTGACCAAGTGTCCCTGAATGGCATTTTCATGCAACTTCCAATTCAACATAACTCGACAACTAGAGGTCGAATCAACAAGTCGTCAACTCCATTGGTCTCCTGTCATGCCATTACCTCTAGTGGGGCCTCTCCACCATGTTTGCATGGCCTGATGAATTCAATGTGCATCGGTTTTGTAAACTAGGGTTTTGCTTAGTTTCCTTCAATGCAACTCTCGCATTGGTGGGTCAACTCTGCAAAATGTTGGAATATAATAAACCCACTCATAAAATAATTAATAATTATTTGATTAATTTCCTACCCACTAGATTACATAGTTGGCATCCATTTGCACCTTAGAGTCAACACTTACCATTTATATCCTAGGAATTATTTATTTCTGATTCTGGGTTGATCTTGACCACTTTATGACCATCCAAAATTGGTAACTATGTTTTACAACATATTCTGCTTTATCTGCTTTATCCTGCTTTTCTATGGATAAGGTAAAGCTAGTCAACTAGAAAACTGGCAGCTTTTGTTTCCAACCCATCCTCCATAATTTTCTCTCCATATTCTAGGATTATCAAGTCTTTCCTTCACTCATCATCACTCACACATGCTATTTCTAATTCGTGAGGTGCTTGGTAGATTGGGAAAGTGCTTTAGCCAACTATGGGTTTTATCATAATTAGTAAGCCTGCTTTATGAGCTAGCTTGAGTTGTCTTCTAGCAACTCCTTTTTCCTTTATAAGGATGCATCACCTATGTAATAATATCAATTTAATTTATTGATCATTCATTAATTCTTCTTCTTCTCTCCTTATGCTAATTCTCTACAATTCTATGTGAGGTTAATTGTGTGCCTAGATCCTTAGCCTGTTTATGATATTCCTTATGCCATCAAGGCTTTATAATTTCTACATTGTATTAGAGCCAAGGATATCAAAGCTCTACATGATATCAGATCTTTGAGAGTTCATTAGCTAATCCTCCTTTTCATATTTGTAGGTTTATTTTGTAGGTTCAACTTCGAATGGATTCAAGAGTATCAATTCCTCTTCTCTCTCCATTCACAAACTATTCAGAGTGGAAATTGAAGATGATTTTATATCTAAAAAGTCAAGGTATCTATGAGATATATATTGGAGCTGGTGAAGAGTCTTATGAAGAACCAAGTGATTGGTTGAATGACTGTGATAGAGCAATTGGAACTATTTGTCTAGATATCTCTCCAAGCATGCACTACCTTATTGATTGTGTTGATTACCCAAAGGATCTCTGGACAAAATTGGATAGAGTTTTGGGAAAGGAAAGTGAGGATCCTTCTAGCTACGTGGAAAGTGCCTCTAGCTCCTCAATGATTTCTCTCTCTCAAGATGTCTCAGCCTCTACAATCTCTGATGAAGTTGATCATGAAGAATAAATTTCTCATACAGTTCTTGTTGCTAATATTCTCTTTGATTTGAATGCTTCCTCTTTCAATAAAGAAGCAACTATTGAAGAGCCATCTTTTTCTATGTCTCTTGAAGTAAAATATCTTGATCCATCTTCTTATGATGTTGTTGATGAAAAAGAAGTGACTAATGGAGCTACTATTGCTATTGATGATTCACTGACACATTTAGTGTTCTCTATGTCTTCTATCATGGATTATGAGATCCATATGCCAGACCTCTCACACTTTGTGCATGCCTCTCTTCTTGATGGTGCACAACCCAATGACTTCTAGGATGGTTGCATAGCCAAATCAAGTTATTTGAGTGTCTTACCACTTACCATACTTGATACCATGTGCTTCTGCAGCTCTTCCTTTTTTCTTAGCACTCATTCTGAGAGCCTCCTTGAAGATTTTGAACATCACTATCTTTCCTCCTTACATTCTTCTACCATAGACAATTCTTTACTAGTATATTCCCATGAGTCTACCGCTATGCTTATTTGTGATCTCTTGGATTCTTTGGAAGATAAATAAAACCATGGATCCCATGCATTCACCCTCTTTTGTCCTATGCCTTCTTTATGTTCCTACATGATCACTTGCACACATCTTCTCTGTGTAAATGAAGATGGAGACATTATACATTCACTTTGATAGTTATTTCACCTATCTGGAGCTCATTTCATCTCTACTGGTTCGAATTTCAAGTCATCTCATCATCTTGGATCTGATTACAAGTCTCAATATCCTTCAGTATTTCCTTCACATAATTAGATCTCAGTTGTTCTACATGGTCCTAGTTTCCATCCTGTAGTTGTCCTTGATCTAGGTGAGGAGATTTATCTTCTTCCCAAGAAGAAGATTCCTCTAGACATCAACATTTAGTTTGGAGTAGCAGCAACACCAATAGTTCAACATTTTTGGTATTGCTTTTCATGTCATTTCTTGACGGAGGATTTTCCCCTTGAGGTTTTTCCTCTTTCCTCATTTCTTTGGACAAGATAAATTGTAAAAGAGTGACCATAGCCTTATTGCTAGGCCCTATATGCGTATATATTTTTGATTAGTTCAGGTATATCATCATAAAGTCAAGATTAAAGGGGGGTGTTGGAATATAATAAACCCACTCATAAAATAATTAATCATTATTTGATTAATTTCCTACCCACTAGCTTAGATAGTTGGCATCGACTTGCACCTTAGTGTCAAGACTTGCCATCTATATCCTAGGAATGATTTATTTCTGATTCTGGGTTGATCTTGACCACTTTATGGCCATCCAAAATTGGTAACTGCACTTTACAATAGATTATGCTTTATCTGCTTTATCCTGCTTTTCTGTGGATAAGGTAAAGCTAGTCAACTAGGAAACTGACAGCTTTTGTTGCCAACCCATCCTCCATTATTTTCTCTCCATATTATAGGATTATCAAGTATTTGCTTCACTCATCATCACTCACACATGCTATTTCTAATTTGTGAGGTGCTTGGTAGATTGGGAAAGTTCTTTATCCAACTATGGGGTTTATGATAATTAGTAACCCTGCTTTATGAGCTAGCTTGAGTTGTCTTCTAGCAACTCCTTTTTCCTTTATAAGGATGTATTACCTATGTAATCATATCAATTATAATTTATTGATCATTAATTAATGTGTGTTCATTAATTCTTCTTCTTCTCTCCTTATGCTAATTCTCTACAATTCTATGTGAGGTTAGTTGTGTGCCTAGATCCTTATCCTGTTTATGAAATTCCTTATGCCATCAAGCATTTAGAATTTCTACAAAAAAACCTCCACTGTGCTAGTCTTGGTGGTGTTCCCATATCGGCATTCACCATACACCCCTGTCAGAACCAACGGCATGAAATCGTGTTGCTCCGTTTGTTTTTTCGCTCCTAGACCGAGACTGACCAAGTGTCCCTCAACGAAATTTTCATGTGACTTCCAACTTGACATAACTTGGAAACCAGAGGTTAGATCGACAATATTTTGACTCTGTTGGTCTCCTAGCATGCCATTACCTCTAGTGGGACCTCTCCACCACGTTTGCATGGCTTTGTGACTTCAATGTGCTTTAGTTTTATAAACTAGGGTTTTGCTCAGTTTCCTTCAATGCAACTCTCGCATTGGTGGGTCAACTTTGAAAAACCCTCCACCTCTCTTGTCTTGGTGGTGTTCCCATATCTTCATTGGATGTACACACCTATTGGATCCAACAACATGCAATCTTGCTGCTCCATTTGGTTTTTTTCTCCCAGACCGAGAGTGACCAAGTGTCCCTAAACGACATTTTCATGCGACTTCCAACTCGACATAACTTGGAAACCAGAGGTCAGATCGATGAGTCATTGACTCCGTTGGTCTCCTGGCATGCCATTACCTCTAGTGGGCCCTCTTCACCACATTTTCATGGCCCAGTGACTTCAATGTGCTTTGGTTTCATAAACTAGGGTTTTTCTCTATTTCATTCAATGCAACTCTCGTATTGGTGGGTCAACTCTACAAAACCATCCACCATGCAAGTCTTGGTGGTGCTCCCATATCAACATTGGCAATACACACCTGTCAGAGCCAATGGCATGCTCTCTTGCTGCTCCATTTGGTTTTTTTCTCCCGGACCAAGGGTGACCAAGTGTCCCTGGACGACATTTTCATGTGACTTCCAACTTGACATAGCTCGAAAACTAAAGGTGGATCAACAAGACGTCAAATCCACTGGTCTCTTGGCATGCAATTAGTGGGCCCTCTCCACTATGTTTTCATGGCCCAGTGACTTCAATGTGCTTCATTTTCCTAAACTAGGGTTTTGCTCAGTTTCCTTCAATGCAACTCTCACATTGGTGGGTCAACTCTGCAAAACTCTCCCCCATGCCAGTCTTGGTGGTGTTCCCATATCGGCATTGGTCATACACACCTGTTGGAGCCAGTGGCTTGCAATCTTGTTGCTCCATTTGGTTTTTCACTCTCGGACTGAGAGTGACCAAGCGTCCCTAAACAACATTTTCATGCGACTTCCAACTCAAAATAACCCAACAAGTAGAGGTCAAATCGATGAGTTTTCAACTCCGTTGGTCTCTCGGAATGCCATTACCTTTAGTGGGACCTATCCACTATGTTTGCATGGCCCAGTGACTTCAACGTGCTTCAGTTTGTAAACTAGGGTTTTGCTCAGTTTCCTTCAATGCAACTCTCGCATTGGTGGGTCAACTCTGCAAAATCCTCCACCGTGCCAGTCTTGGTGGTGTTCCCATATTGGCATTGGCCATACACACCTATTGGAGCCAACGATATGCAATATTGATGCTCTTTTTGTTTTTTCACTCCCAGAACGAGAGTGACCAAGTGTACCTAAACAAAATTTTCATGCAACTTCCAACTCAACATAACTCGACAATCGAAGGTCGGATCGATGAGCCATCGACTCCGTTGGTCTCCTGGAATGCCATTACCTCTAGTCGGCTTTCTCCACCGTGTTTTTATGGCCCATTGACTTCAATGTGCTTTGGTTTCTTAAACTAGGGTTTTGCTCAGTTTCCTTCAATGCAACTCTCACATTGGTTGGTAAACTCTGCAAAACCCTCCATCGTTCCAGTGTTGGTGGTGTTTCGATAATGGCATTGGCCATACACACCTATTGGATCCAATGCCATGCAATCTTTGTTTTTCTCTCCTGGACTGAGAGTGACCAAGTGTCCCTGAATGACATTTTCATGCGACTTCAAAATCGACATAACTCAGCAACCGGAGGTCGGATCAATGAGCCGTCAACTCCGTTGGTCTCCTGGAATGCCATTACCTCTAGTGGGCCCTCTCCACTGTGTTTGCATGGTCCACTGACTTTTGGTTTTGTAAACTAGGGTTTTGCTCAGTAGATTTATTGATGTTGTAAATTGTTGTAATAAGAGGTTCTCGATATGTTATATGCTTGGAAAGAGTTCCCTAAGGGATGTATCTTCATGGTGTTAACGTACACTTGGACTAGGGTTTATTTTCTTGGGTTTCCTTGTGATATTAGGATGAAGATAAGTGAGATATTGGACCATAGTGACCTCCTTTACACACATGTTGAGGAGAAGAAAATGAGCATAGTAACCACCTTGGCACACATATTTAGGATAATAAATGGAGCATTGTAACCGCCTTTGACACATATGTCAAGGAGCATTGGGAACAAGAAGATGTGGTACACAACTAGAGGAGGAATGCATTACATGAGGAAACCTCGATATGCATGAGTACACTAGGGTTTATATATGTAAGTAAACTTTGGAGAAGGAGATATAATACTAGAGGAATTGATGGTTGTCTTGCAGAATATATAGATCTTGTTGTGAAGGGAAAGGAGGTAGAATTAGGGTTCCAACCCTATAGAAGATACAAAGAAAAGAGATAATGTCTTTGGTGATATTGCAGTCTTGTTCTTGTGTTATACATGGAGGTTAGGGAAAGACCATGGAAAACTTCACTTGATAAGTCTCGAGCTTCTTTTGATTCCTTGCTTAGAAGAAGATTTTTTTAAGTTTAGTTGATTTTCCATGGAGGTATTGGTGCTTGTGTTGATGCAATAGTCAAAGAACTAGGGTTTGAGGAATCATCCTAGGATAGACATGTTGACATCGAAACTGGTGCTATACTTTCCTAAAATTCCATGTTCTTCTATGATGAAATATGATTAGCGTCTATAAACCCTAGCAAGGAAAACAATTATAGTGTGGATACCTTAATGACAACAATGATAGTTTGGGGCTAGCTTCGATTATGGTTTCCAAATATATATACATACATATCATATATACATATACATAAGAACTATTTCAGTTGTCCAAATATTGTGTACTTGGATATTTGAATTTTAGCTTATATTATCTTTATGATTGAGTAGATTCTAGCATTGGTTATGCATGCTAATTTGAGATAATTTTGGGTTGAATTTGTTAAGTAAAATTTAATGGTTTTTATTTCATTATATATACTAAGTGAAAACCTTTGGATAGGCCATCGTGCACTTGTGTAGGCCATCAAGATGATGACTAAGGAAAATCCTCTGAAATAAAAGTAACTTACTAGTCAAAATGACCCTTCAAACCATGATTGTACACCCAAAGATAACATGTCACCACCAAAGGAAGGATCAATAGGGATGACAAGATAGGAAGTGAGTGGGTAAGATAGGAAGGCAAGGAAGTGACCTTAGGCTATGATAGGTGGGTAAGAAGGCTATTAGGGCTGCCCTAAATAGGATATTACCTGTCAGGGTTTCCTCATTGATTATAGAGCGTAGGTTATGCATGCTAACCTTTAAACTTCAGTTGATTATAGGGTTAGGGTTTAGGGTTTAGGATATTAAGTTAGGGTTAGGGTTTCCTCATTTATTCTAAACCCTAGGTTATGCATACGAACCCTTAAATTGTTAAAATTGCAACAAGTACAATAGATCGTTAAAATTGCAAGTGCTCAATAGATTGTTATAGAAGACACATATTCATGAACTTGTTTCATTTTTTATTTGTCAAGGAAGAACAATTTTTATGGGACATTTTCATTTCAATTATGCATGTGGTTGAATCATGTTAGTGGTGTTGATGGGATGTTATCATCGTATCATACAAATTCAACCTATTTTGCAACCGACATACATTGACATAGACCCCAATCAATCTGCTTTTCATGAAGATAGGATTGTCAAACTAAGAATGATTTCTAGCCAAGTCAAAATGATTATGATAGTCCAAAACACTAATTTCCATCTTGCCAAAATGAGTGTACAATCCCAAATGCAAGTACTAATGATAAATAAGAGTTGAAATGGCACTTTGGATTAGTGAAAGGTACCATCAAAACAAAAGTATTTCCAGCCAAGAATTTAGCATTATGACAGTCCTATATTTCACTTTTTAGCTTGTCAATACAAAGATACAATCTTTTTAAGTAAACATTCGTGATAAACATTTTTATAAGTGCCAAGTTTCCAAGCCAATGGGACTCTTAAACCAAATCAAATTTCTAGTCAAGTAAAATGTCTTATGGCAGTCCAAGATGTAATTTCTAGTCAAGTAAAATGTCTTATGATAGTCCAAGATGTAATTTCTAATCAAGTAGAAATGGTAAGAAGTATATCTACTTGGCTTTTGATGACACAATGACTTGCAAGCAATTCAAGGCCTTTTATAGTATTTTGCCAAGTTATGTATGTTTATATACCACTGTCCAATTTGTTTAAGTATGGCTGGGAATGATTGTTTATATACAGTCCCTTTAGGGTGTCTTTGTGCTACTTTAAATTGGGTTATGGACAAATTTGAGGTGAGGTGTTAGTGATTGGGTAAGATAGGAAGGAAAGGAAGTGACCTTAGGCTATGATAGGTGGGTAAGAAGGCTATTAGGGCTGCCCTAAATAGGATATTACAGTGAAGAATTTAGGGTAGCTTAGGATGAGTTAGTGGTGTTCTAGTGTTGTCCAAAATGGATATTATAGTCAGAGATATAGGGAGATCCATGGGGGTCTAAGTAGTGTGGAAATGATAGGAATAAGCCTTGCTTTAGAGAGAGGGAAAGGTAGGAGTCTAGGGCAAGGGTCTTAGAAAGGGTTAGGCTAGAATAGAATGGTTTAGGTGCGTCTTATGGATTCCTAATAGGTAGTATTAGAGTCTAGTTTGATAGACAGTTCTAGGGTTAGTAAAGGTTAGAAAATGGAGTAGAAGGCCTATTGATATGGACAAGGAAATTCCAATAGAAAAACACATGTAAGATGAAGATGAGCTATGGTTTATAAAAGGAGTGCTCATGAATCTCTGACCCTGGCTTATGTGAAGTAATCCATGCTTAAGCTTTGAAGTATTTCATTTGATTAGTCCATAAAGAATATGTGACATATGACTACAATCCTAGGCATGCTCATATACAAACAACTCGTGCTATTTGACTACAATCTGTAATAAAAGGAAAAGTAATATAAAGAAGTACAAAATGATATATGAATATATAAAAAAATTCAATCATATATAATAGTAGTGAAAAAGGGAACATCGTTCCCAATGTCTATACAATGGCAACTCGTTCCGTATACAAAATATGGAAACTCGTTCCCTATACAAAATATGGCAACTCATGCCAAAATGCCACATCATGGCTAGTGTAAAAAGGAGGTTCTCTCAATCCTCTTGCCCACCCTCAGAGCTCCCAGGTGCACCTCCAAAATCGAGCTTCCTCTTCTTGGAGCTAGAGAAAGCTTGGTTGTTCTGACTGCTTCGACCACCTCCCCTTGACAACAATCAAATGTCAAATCCTACAGGAAATTATACAAGTATAAAACACAATTTAAAAATCAAAATTATGTTTTCAAATTTTAAATAGCTCACCTGAGATGAGACCGTAAGTGGTGAGCAGTCTGCCCTCCTCCGTGATCCAATTCTCTCAGCAATGCCAACCTACAACATTTAAACTGTAGGATAACTCATACAATTTACTGTCTATGATAATTTTCATTAATATTGCGTGGGAGTTTCATAAACTCATTAATCTCACAATGAGCACAACAAGCTGGTCCTGGAGGTTGGTAGGTGTAGCAATCGACTAGTCCTCAGGGGTGGCATGTGGAGCAGTGGGATGGACAACCTTCTCTGATGCTAGGGTGGATGGCATAGAAAAGGATGTAGCCACATCGATGTTGGCTACAAAACTAGGGGGAATAGTGGGAGAGGGCGTGTACTGGAGTGGGAGAATTGGTGATGTGTGACGATAAACTCCAACTGGCTGTAGAATGGAATGGGCCACCCTGAAAAAGGAAATGAGGGTGGTGGGGGACTATGGGATAGGGGGATGAGGTCTGGGATGGGGTGGAGGCATGGGTGAATGTGGATGGATGGTGTAATGTGGTCGGAGGGGGGAGGGTGGAAACATGGGAAATTGCAAGGGAGGGGTTGGATGGGTGGGGTTGGGGTCGAGGCGAGTGAGTGAAGGATGTGACGAAGAAGGGGGATTTGGATGGAAGTGTGGTGGTGGATGGGAGGCAAGGGATGGATGGAACGGGGTGGGGAGGGATGCAGGGAAAGGGACATGTATGCTAGGGGCTACACCTAGCATATATGGTGGGAAAAAGGAAGTTGGTGGAGAGATAGTGACACCAACTTGCCTATGCACTCTGACCTACATACATATTCATGGCCTCGTATATTAGTACTTAAAAATTATAACTATACAAATCTAATCCATCAAAACTGAAATTAAATTTATACTTTATTACAAGATACCTCCTCACAAGGGGATCTATTGATCATTGGTGGGGATGGCTGTCCACTCAATCCTACGGACACCTGTTCATTTGCACAAAAATATTTATATTCAATTAGTAAATATTAACTACATTGGACGACGATATTAACTACTAACATTAAATTTAATTACTGAAATTAAAATACCTATGTGTATGGTGTCGGGATGTCCTCTGCAGCTGGCATGGCTCCATCTAGGTTGAAGGAACCAACGTCCTCCCACCCGGGTGTTAGAGACTTGGCACTGAAAGTTGTACATTAAAAAAAATCAAGTCATCAACATCTGTTTCTAAGATAAATTTATTATAAATTATGAGATTGCATAACATATAATCCATACTTGAACATTAAATAAAACAATAACTAACCTGGTGTAGGTAGCTCTCTATGGCATGCTCCTACGTGGGAACCTAGCATGAATTCCCTCAACAAGAACAACGATGTGGCACTAGTCACATCGAGTTGGATGGATCATCTTGGCTACCACCTGTAGCTGCCCTCCCTGGCCCACTACCAGTAGACCGTGCAGAAGTGTGTCTCTTGGGGTTGTCCTACTCGCTCTGTGAGGACATAGCCACAAATGTGGTATGTCTGAGAAGGTGTTGTGTGGCACGTCTAATAGACTCATGGATCTCATCTAACCCGCTAGCTAACCCATGGGGTTGAGGAAGTTGGTTTTTCTCTCGCCTAGGTGGAGGAGGTCCTCTGAGTGGGTTTCGATGGGCGTGAGGTCGATATTGGGATGAGCCAAAACCGACGCCCTGGAACTCAGTTATGTTGAAGTAGTTCACATGGAACCCTAACACAAACTCAACCCACTATTTCTTGAGAAAATATTGTGGGACCTCGACATTGTTGCATGGACGCTTGTCAAAAACCATGAACCATCTCTTCCTCCAGTTATCTCTCCATGGCTGGTAATTACACTAGTCCATGCAAACTCGCCTCTTCCTCACATTTGGAGGCTATCCTATTCTCAGATCTGTAAATTTTCTGCACAATTGGGATTTTCTGATATCCAGGTTTTTTATGTCCTCTTTGGATATACCAGTGCTATAATTATCTCTCATTCAATCTCTGTATTCGCTCAAATGGGTTATATCTCTATGGGAAATGTTTATGGATTCTATTATGTTTTGTAGTCACGTGGCGAGGGGAACTCAAGAGGGTTCCCTAGTGTTCTTCAATTCATCACTCAAAATTCTTAATTGGTTTAAATCCCCGTGTAATTCATCTTTGGGGTTTTCTTGGTTTAATTCATGGTTTGGGTCCTCTAGTTGGTTTGTTTCATTCCTTTCTTGGGATGGTTCATTGGTATTTTTCATTGTGTTTAGGTAATTTGTACCTGCAGTATCAAAATTTTTCCATTTTAATTGATTTTCAATTTTTTTTTAATTTTGTATTTTATTTGACAAACAAAAAAAAACATTGAAAAAAAAAAATTGCATTCCTACTCCATTTATCTTACTCCAACATCGTTTTAGGCAAGTTGGAAAATTTCGTTGGGCTCCTTAGGGGTCATTTTCATGTCCTTGGGGGGTCGTTAACGCCTCCTTGCGCGCTTGCAGGTGGGTAGAAAACAAAACAATTGTTCACTATTTTTTTTCTTAAACACAGGGATGCGCATGCGTCCCTGTGTGATCATGCCAAACACGCATGCACATCCACATACGCATGCGCACACAGGCATGCGTGTGCATGCTCTTATTGTCCATGCTAGAAATCCAGTGTGGAGGTTTTCCACTGCTGAAGCAGGAGCACGTGCGCGCATCCAAGAGGTGCATGCGCGTTGTTGTTTTGACCCACTTGCGTGCTCCCATTGCATGATATTTGGGTAGCAGGTTCTTGTGGGCTCCCTATACTCAAGTTTCCATGTGTGGTTGGTGGAGACCACCTCGTTAGACTTAGATGGATAGATGATTCCTTTAGGGATTGAGTATCAAATGTCCTCTACTAACCATGTATAAGGCCCCAAGATGAAAAACCTAGATACATAGTTGCATGGATACCCTTATGAATTTATGCATGATGCTTTTATACACTGTTCATGGTTATTCCTTGAGAAATAATTTAGATCCAAACACAAAGTCTCATTCCCTAGAATCTCATTGTGAAGACCTTCGTACATGTAGATATTACTCAAAATCATAATTGTACTAACATACTCAATAATAAGCCAATGCTACCTTCAATATGCCATGCGTGGTTGGTTCGGTATCCTTCTTATCCTTGGATGGATAGAATATTTCTTTAGGGCCTGAGGTTGAAGTCTCCTCCCTTGACCATGTCTAATGCCCAAAGTATCAATGAATTAGATACACTACTGAGTCCTATGTGGTGATTTGTGGAATTATTAATAGCTTAAGATGCCTAAATGGTTTCTTTAGGGTCAAATGCATGGTCTTATTCTATAGAATTCCATTCTCGATTCCCTAAGACACATGTGTCTTTATCAAAACCATCTAATGGAATCAACATCCCCAATCATAGAACAATGACACCCTTAAGAGGATATGTGTGGTTGGTGGAGGAAACCTTCATAGCCATGGATGGCTTGAAGATTCCTTTAGGGCTCTATGTTTAGGTCTTTTCCTTTGACCATGTCGAAGGACCTAAGGAAAGAAGACCTAGATACATAGTGCCATGGATACCCCTACAAAGTCATGTGTGGGTTTTGGAGGCATTGTTGATGGCTTTGGATTCCTAAATTTTTTTTTTAATACCAAAAGCATGGTCTTCCTCCCTAGAAATTCATTCTCAACGATTCGATACATGTACATACTACTCAAAAAAACTTCATAGGACTAACATACTCAATTGTAAGCCAATGATACCCTCAAAAGGCCATGTGTTGTTGGTTGAGACAACCTTCTTAACCTTGTATGTCTAGAAGATTCATTTACGGATTGAGTTTCATGCCTCCTCCCATGACCATGTACAAGCCCCCAAGTCCCCAAGACTTGGATGCATAGCGCCATGGATACCTTTGAAAAGTGATGCATGGCCCTTTAAGGCATTGCTCATGGTTTTAGACGTGTAAATTATTTATTTAGGGACAAATACATGGTATTTCCCTAGAATTCCATGCACAATGAATTGAGACATACATATTTCACAAATGCACCTAATGGAATTTTCATCCTTAATCATAGGACAATGATACCCTCTCGAGGCCAAGTGTGGTTGGTGGAGGAAACGTTCTTAGCCTTGGATGGATAAAATATTTCTTTAAGGCTCAAGGTTAAGGTTTATTCCATTGAACATGTCCAAGGAATCAAGTCCCCACGACCTAGATAGAAAGCTCAATCGATGCCCTTTCAAAGTCATGCATGGTGATTTTAAGTATTGTTTATGGCTCTTGATTCCTCAATGGTTTATTTAGGTACAAATGCATAGTCATGTTCTCTAGAAAGCCATTTCCAAGGCCTCGATACACCTACATACTTATGAAAACACATAATGATTTTAATATCCTCAATTATAGGATAATTATACCCATAAGAGGCCATGTTTGGTTTTTTGAGTGATATTCTTATCCTTGGATTGATATAATATTCCTTTAGGGCCAAAGGTTCAAGTCTCCTCCCTTAACCAGGTCCAAGTCCTCAAGGCCCCAAGACATGGATACATAGTGACATGTATATCCATGAAATGTCATGCTTGGTTCTCTAGGAATTGTTTGTTTCTCTATATTCCTCAATCATTTCTTTAGGTACAAAGCCATGGCAGTTTTCCATGAAACATCATTCCAAGGCCTTGAGACAGGTAGATACTACTCAAAACCACCTTATGTAAATTAAAAAATCAGTCATAAGCTAATGACGACCTCAAGAGGTAATGTATTGTTAATGGAGGAAATTCTATTATCCCTAGATGGATAGAATAATCCTTTAGAGCTTAAGATTCAGGTCTCCTCCACTGATCATCCCCAAGGGTTGAAGACCACAAGACCTGCATACATAGTTCCATAGATAGCACTTTGAATTATTTAATTGTTCTTTTAGGCTGTGTTAGTGATGAATCTATATTCCTTAATGATTTACAAAGGGCCAAAAACATGGTGTTCTTCCCTGGAACATCTTTCCCAAGGGCTTAAGACATGCACATAGTACTTAAAACCATCTCCTGGTAACACCATCCTCAATCATAAGCTAATTATACAATTACTAGGTTATGTATGGTTGGTGGAGGGAAATTTCTTACCCTTGGATGGCTATAAGCTTCCTTTAAAGGTGAAGGTTCAGGCATTCTCCACTAACCATGTTGAAGGCCCCAAGGTGTTGGAATATAATCCGTTGGGATTATATTTTGTAAATAAATAAAGGAAAATGAATAGTTATGTAGGAAGCTGAAAAGGTTGGGCGGAAGATGAAACTGAACCAGCATTTGTAAATGTATAAATAAATTCTTTGGCTATGAAATAAATGAATCAAGAGTTATTTTACCTAACAGTGGTATCAGAGCTCCATAACTCCTGCCTGTGTTTCAATCCTGGCATTCTTCCTGCCAGACCTTCGTTCTGCAAAATTAATTTCAGGCTGCCTGCTCCGTCAGTCTGCCAGTCGCATGCATTCTCTTTTCCATCCTGTACGCATTCATTGTATGTGTTATTCTCTTCTAAACCTACATCCCATATCTTTTTCTAAGCATTCTGTAAGTTACAGTTTCCAGATTAGAGATGCACTCTTTGGCATCTATTATTGGTGCTGCCCTTGCTGGCAAAGACCAATCCAATGATCATCCCAAAGGAGAAAGCAATATGAGAGGCAGAGGAAGAAGAAACTCCAGAGGTAGAGGAGGCAGAAACAAATCCAGCAAAAGATCAGATTTGCAGTGCAAGCATTGTGGAAAGACTGGACACACATCATATCAGTGTTGGGATTTGTGGGACTCCATCAAAGACATACATAACCAGAAGAAATATGACAATAAAAACCAAGATGCTAGTAAATATTCTGATTCTTCTCATTGTATTGTTGCACATTGTAATCTTGGAATTAATGAAATGACTTCACTTTCATCTTACAAAGATTGTTGGTTGCTTGATACCGGTGCAACATCACACATGACTTTTAGAAAAGAATGTTTTGAAGAACTTAATGAAACAATAAATGGCATAGTGTACTTTGCAGATAATTCAAGTCTTAAACCAAAGGGAATGGGCACCATTCGACTGAAGATGCCTGGAATCCCTGATTTCTTGTTGAAGAATGTTCTTTATCTTCCAGAGTTGTAGAGAAGCCTACTGTCCTTGGTGGAGATTCAACAGCAAGGCCATTCCATCCACATGTTTGATGGAATCATAGAAATAAGAAAGTCCTCTGACAACCAAGTCATCATGACTAGATACAAAGATGGGAAGCTGCTGAAGCTAAAGGGTTCATCTGCAAGAGTTCATAACTATGCCTACCTCTCTCAGCATGGAAAAGGTAATTTGTCATCAAGTTTATTGTGGCATGCAAGATTTGGTCATCTGAATTATAACAGTCTTCGTTTTTTGAGAAACAATGGTGTATTTGGTTTGCCCACCATTCCCAAAGATAAGAGCAAATGTGATGCATGTATATTAGGGAAACATAGTAAGATGCCATTCCATGAATCTAATTTCAGAGCAAGTAGGAAATTAGAATTAGTGCATTCTGATTTATGTGGCCCAATGCCAACTCCTTCTGCTAATGGGAATAAGTATTTTATGACCTTTGTTGATGACTACTCAAGAATGTGTTGGATTTACTGTTTAAAGACAAAATCAAAAGCATTTAAAACATTCAAAGACTTTCATGCATTGATAGAAAAAAAAGCACAATAAAAAATTGGTACACTTCGTACTGATAATGGGAAAGAATACACTTCAAATGCTTTTGAAGATTATCTTTGCCAACATGGAATTGCACATCAGACTACAGTTCCCTACAATCCTCAACAAAACAGTGTGGCATAAAGAATGAAAAGAACCATAATGAATATGGTTCGCTCAATGATGTTTTTTGAGAATGTAAAACTAATGTTTTGGGGTGATGCAGTGAAATGTGCAGCCTATTTGAGAAACAGAAGTCCCTCAAATGCTCTTGATAACAAGACTCCACATGAAATGTGGTTTGGCCATCTCCCTTTAGTCAGGCATCTCAGAGTTTTTGGTTCCACCTGTTATGCCTTGATTCCAAAGGAGAAAAGAAACAAGCCTGGTGCTTGAAGCAGAAAATGCATTTTCCTAGGGTACGAAGAATACTCCAAGGCATACCGTCTGTATGATGAGGTAAACAAGAAGTTTGTTATTTCCAGAGATGTCATTTTTCTTGAGACTAATAAAAATGACCAGTCCATTGAGAGACAGCTTGATCATTTGGAAAAATATCCTCATCCAAAGAAATATTATGAAAATGAATATGAAATTCCAAACCTTGAAGGGGGGATTCCTATTATGGATCAACCTTTGGAATTTCCATATGAATCACCAACCCCCCCGCATGAAGAAGTTCCTGCTACTTCACCTGAACAAGAGGTTCAACTGGATTATGTGATTGAGAGAATTGAAAGACTCTCAATCAATGATGAAGCACCACCAGCTGATAACCGAGGACCATCGCGGAAGATTCCTAAATGGGCCACAAAGACACTTGAAAGTGTCCATCCGGATGAAGTTGGAAAGACGATAACGAGAAGTTCAAAAAGACATGAAGATGGAGGAGAAGCAGATAATTCAGGTGATGACATGGATGTATCATTTCATTGTGAATTTAATTTATAATCTGCTAACTTTGAACCAACTTCCTTTGAAGAAGCTTCTACTTGAGTTGAGTGGAAAGAAGCTATGCAGAATGAGTATGATGCACTCATGAAGAATGGAACTTGGAAGCTGGTTGACCCTCCAGTTGGAACTAAACCAATTGGCTGCAAGTGGGTGTACAAGAACAAATACAGATCAGATGGCTCACTTGACAAGCACAAAGCGAGGCTTGTAGAAAAAGGCTATGCACAGAAGGAAGGAATTGACTATGAAGAAACGTTCTCTCCTACAGCAAAATGGGCTACCATCCATACCTTACTCTCTTTAGCTGCTCAGAATGGGTGGAAATTTCATCATATGGATGTGAAGACTGCTTTATTGAATGGAGACTTGAAAGAGAATGTCTTCATGTCTCAGCCAGAAGGCTTTGTTGTGAAAGGAAAAGAACAAAAGGTA
>LPNX010423756.1:157890-252874 GCA_001517045.1 Pseudotsuga menziesii
GTTATTTTACCCAACACAAGGACATAACACTTAGATGCATAGTACAATGGATTGTCGTATGAATTCATGCATGGTTATTTAAGGAATTATAATTTATGGATTTGGATGCATCAACGATTTCTTTAGGGATAAAGGCATGGTGTTATTCCCTAGAAAATCACTCCCAATCCGTCGAGACATGTACATACTTCTCAAAAGCACCCAATGACACCAACATCCTCAATCATAGGCTAATCATACTCTCAATAGGCCATGTGTTGTTGGTGGAGGAAACCTTCTTAGTCCTTGATGGATAGAATATTCCTTTAATGGTTTATATTTAAGTATCCTCCATTGATCATGTTTAAGACCATTAGGCCATAGAACCTATATAGATAGTGCCTCGATGGATTTGGATGCCTTAACAGATTCTTTAGGATAAATTCATGGCCATATTCCTTGTAATGTCATTACCAAGGCCTTGGAAAACCTAAATAAGGCTCTTGCTTTCTTCCTATGACTCTAGTCAATGCCTTGAGAGGTATCCCACTATGCAAAAGCTCTTAATTGTGCCATATTCAAGTTTTATGCCAAACATATACTTTAAAGGGTGTATGCTATGGTTCATGGTCTTTATCATTTCCCATTACCTCAATATTATCATGTTAGGGTATACTTATTTGAATTTCTTCTTAGACCATTTTCTAAGACCCATCACCAGTACACAAAACCACATATTTCCACACATATCCCAATTTAAGATTAATTATATCCTATACATTGCATGATATCCTAGGTTATAGTTTGAGTAATCGATATTATCCTAATATGCCTAAAACCTTCCTTTACATCCTAATTCTTGTAATTCCTCCCATGACTATGTCCAAGTTTCTCATACCTAGTGTCTCTTATATGAATGCTTAGATACTAAGGATAATGCTTGGAGTCCATGGTGCGTGTTTTAAAGTTTCCATTATGGTCTACAACTCAAGTTTCCTCCAATGAGATTATACAAAAACCTAAGACCCATGTATACTAGCAAAAACCTTATAATGGTGTTGATTTCCTTACTCAGAGGTAAATAATATCCCCAATATGTCATGTGTAGTGGTTCGAGCTATTGTATTTTTCCTTGGGAGCACAAAATATTTTATTAGGAACTTAGGCCTAGGTTTCCTCCCTTAAACATGTTAAGGGCCTACACGCCCATATATAGTGCTTAAAAACTCTTACTTACATGAATACCCCCAATATTAGGCCAAGTATACCTTAGGGTGTTGTGTGGTTCAAGGTATACTTGTTAATTTTATATTCTTAAAGGTTTCCTTTAAGGTCCAAGGCCTGGGTTTCCTCCCTCAACCATGTCCATGCATTGAAGACTTATACCTAGTTTTATTTCCTCCAATATCACCTATTATCTCTATTATAATGCCATAGATATTCTCAAAAAATAATTTGTGTTGGCTTAAAAAATGATTATTATCCATACATTCCTATAAGCTTCATTAAGATAGGCCTAGTTTGCTTCCCTTAATTAGGTCAAGGAACAATAGACCTATCACTAGTGATCAAAATGTTATAATATAATCAATGTACACGCATAAACGTTAAGAATATTGTTAGGAAGACATGTGTGTTAACAATATTTATGGGTCCTAGATTCATAAAATCTTCTTTTAGGGCCGAAGGAAGAGGTTTCCTCCCTTGAGCATGTCCAAGGATTTGATATACATGTCTTGTGCACAAAGCATATAAATGATATTAATATCCATCAATATATGTAATAATATCAATAAAAATATACCATGTGCAATAATCAAATTTCAATTCAAATCACTTTTATTAATATTTTATAATAGTAATAAATTAAAAATGGTTGTGAATAATTGAATTGAGATATTTACAAAAAATTCTTTGTGAACTTCTTGTGTTTGTGGTGGAAGACATAATAAATGAATAATGTGAGTTTTTTTTTTAAATAGTATAAAAACAAATAATTGAATTTGTTGCAATTGTGGTTTAGGACCTCATAAATCAATCATGAGCATTTATTTGATTGAAAAAAAATTGAATTAAGTTATTAAAAAATAATTATTTGTAATGTTGTTGTGTTTATGGTGCAAATCATCATAATTAAATCATGTTTGTACATGTCCATGTGACAAATATGAACTTACCAGCACTATATGGTATTTGAAAACATGACATTTCTCTATGCTTAGGATTCCTCTAGGCTAAGACCTAGGATTCTTGTCTCAACCATGTTGAGGGAAACTGGACCTATTCCTAGTGATTAAAAGCTTATAATATTGAGAATGCTCATACTTGGAGGCTAAGAATACTCTTACAAAGATGTGTGGTGACCTTTGTGGTGTCTTTCTTGGTCCTAGATTTTTCACAAACTTTTTTTAGGGGCCTAGGTAGAGGTTTTCTTTATTAACCATGTATGTGGATCTAAGACCCATGTCTTGTGCTAAAAAGCTAATAATAATACTAATTTCCATCAAAAAAATTAATAATATAAAAACATTCTATAATCAAATCTTAATTCAAATACTTTTTATTAGTACTTTATAATAGTAATAAATTTTAAATGGTTTTTTTATTTATTTGTTAATTGTATTTATTTGTTTAAATAATAATAATAATAATAATGAATAATTAATGAGATATTTGGAAGAAGAAAAAAAATTGAACTTGTTGTGTTTGTGGTGAAAAGTCTCATAAATAAACCATGCACAAATTTATTTGCTTAAATATTCTAAAAATAAATAAATGAACTTGTGTAATTGTGCTGCAAAAAATAATAAATTAAGATTTGATTATTTATTTGAATTGATAGTTATTTTTGAATTTGTAATGTTTATGGTATAAGTCCTCATAATTAAATCCTAAGTGTACATGTCCATGCGGCAAATAATAACTTAGCACCACTTTATGGTATTTGTCAACAAGGAATTTCTCTTAACAGAGATGCCTAAAAACTCATTTTCCAATAATATTAGCAAATCTAACACCATATTAACACCAAAAAATATAAGTGATGCTAATACTGCTACCTTAACACCACTAAATTGAAATAGTGCTAATAACACCACCTTAACATCATAAAAATGTATGTGGTGCCAATACTACCATATTTACACCACAAAATATAAGTGGTGCTAACTTATGATGCTAAAAGTTGAGTTTTCTTGTTGTGTTAATGCACAAGATTTGAAGTAGTGAAAAATGAAAATTCTTACAAAAAATTTTACCTTGGGTTTTACAAGCACAAAAGCCCGTAAACACTTAATACATCACTTATCCGTTCTGGTGTCTTGCGTTCAGCTACATGATGGTGGAACCTTGTGGTAATTATTGCTTACGGCCATGTTCCTATTCACAGAATTCTTGTCATGGTGAGAATATTTTGCGGTTATTGATGTCATTAAAAAAACAGATACAACGCTTATGCAAAGACAGTATTTGTTGGGCTTCTGGTCACCTGGCGGAACACAATTTATAGCCTTCCATTCCATGAACGCGTTGTTTCTATTCTTTCCAAGAGAGAACCCTAAGCTCTTCCAATTAATGTGAGCCGATTCACTAGAAACTGAAAAAATGGATTCATCAAGTTGCACAGAGGGTTGTGCATTAACAATGCGAATTTGACTGTCTGTAAGGAAATCTGAGAAACCGAGATCATTTGATGGCGGAGGAGGCAAGCCATAGCAAATATAATCAGCATCAGATTCAAATGACTCTGCTGGCCAATCTGTCAATGGGCTAATGGAATCATGTTCACAAAAACCAAAGTAATCAGTTCTACATTCCATAAACGTTATATATATATATATATATATATATATATATATATATCTTATAATAACAATGGAGGGCAAATGATATCTATAATTTCACCAAGTTAAGAGAGCAAAACTGGAATTGTCTGTTGCATTGCTATTATTTTTTCGAACCCTGTTCAGTGTGCAATAGCTGTAAATTCGATTATATCAAACAGGTGTAAGATTTCCTTAAAGGATTTTACAATTATATTTTATATGGAAAAACATTCCAATGAATGTTTTAATATTAAAGAGATTTACTTGGAAATCTTGCTAGAGATAATGCAGAAATGCATTCATGGTTACATTTTATAAACTTAGATTTAGTGGTTTGTTAGTTCCTACTCCGTAGGATCTTATTTTTTAATTGTGATCTAGTTTGGTTTGGCCTTTGGTTATATATGTAAATAATCTTCAATAATTTAATTGAGTTTGTGTAACATCCCCGACTTTTTGGATGCTATCGATGCTGCTATCTACCCGGGCAACTAGACCCATGAACATACACATAAAAAAATTGAAATGCTTTGAACTAAAATATGCATACATTATTACCATACAACGGAAGCAAAACCATACATTCAAGCATTCAGCATGTTCATTGTAATTCATTATCAAATGTAATTGCAGGGATTTAAACACAAGAATACTTATCTTATGAAGAATAACGATCCACAACCAGCTATGTCGCTGCAACGTTCCACCCAACCATAGGCCAGTGTGCTCCTTAATCTCTCAGCAACACTGCCACCCCTGAGCTGGGCATGACTCCCCAAGGAATAAGGAAACCAGGCAGGTTCACACATAGCCAAAGATATGTCAAGACTCAGTTAAGCCAACACGATTGGGTTTATCAGACCAAGAGTACACAACAAAGCATAACCAATCCAAAAAGTTGGGTTTATCAGGTTATCAAGAGATGGAAGCAATGTCTGCTAAGCTAGTGGGATCACTGAAGATCTAAGGACACCTACACCAGAACTAGCTTGACTCCTAGGACATCCACCCACACCCAACACAAGGAATCATTCCCTTTTCTGTTGCATAGTCCCTCATGACATGAATTTCCTTGTGCTATTCAAGGGGTGTAGAGAAGAGAGTCATCCCTCTAGCTCTATCTATGAGGATCCTGTAAATGATCCAGGAGGATCCAAGAAAGCAAAATTTTTTAATTCCTCCAATTTCAGCAAAACCAACACCAAATCGAAGGGCTCGTCAAGACGATTCCAATGGCATTCGTTTCACCTCAAACGGACTCCATATGAGAAAGTTATCACGTTCTGTTCTATAAGGTCAACAGGCAAAATTGGAAAAAAGAGGTGCCACATGGCACCACTGATAAGGTGACACATGGCATCCATACTGTACAAACATGATGACATGGCACCACTGACAGGGTGACATGTGGCATTCGTACAGTACAGACAAGGTGACATGGCAGATGTACAAACCAATCACAAGGTGACACGTGGTAGTATGGATTCGAGCTGGCATACTGCTGACTGGGCGTGAGGACGGTGACGTGGCAGTACGGACAGTGACTGGGCAGTTGACTGGACGTTGATTGGGTGTTAGGTGGACCAATCCCAGGTCGCCATGTGGCAGCATGGGATTGGCCAATATGTCTAAGGCAAAAATTATGACCTCCACAGGGTTCGACCCTGTGACCTCTCTTGTATAAGCGCTCCGCCTTCACCACTTGGGCTACATATGTTTATTGGTATGTTTGTTAAGGTTCTTTTATTTAAGCGGGGAAAAGTTTGTAATGGCGGAAAAAGGGGGCCAGGGAAATCCCCAACCCATAGTTTTCGATGCGATGCGGCAAGGAACGTGGGGAGTTTGTTACAACTCCAACCCACAATTAACTCTCGGTCACATGTTTTATAACAAAAACCAAATGAAGTACATGTTACCCATTCAACACGCCTTAACACATGACACATGTATATCACGTGTATCGAATGGAGGAGGCATCCTTACCACATGTGCTTTTGTTAAAACTTTGGTTATGGCTCTAAAGTGGGTTCAAACACTTTGGTCATGGTTTTTGTTTTTTTTACCACATGTGATATTTTAAAACGTTGGTTATGGGTTTAAAAGTGGGTTTTTAAAACCTTATAACATATGTAATGTGTTTTAACTTATAATAGGTATAGGTTTAAACTATAACCAACTATATGGTTGGAATATTAAATGGATGGTTGGAATTTAAGAGCCTAACCAACTTGGAGGTTTTCAACCATATGCCTATTTAGGCAAAATTGTTGTAACTTGAGAAACCATGAGGATCATGTGAGAGGAGTCCATACAAGCCTATATAAACTCTCTCATTTGCCATTGTCAAGCATGCTTTGGAGTGGAGACTTTGTAGCTAAAGGAGAGAAGGGATATTGCGTAGCTCTGCAGGAGGAAGGTATGAGTGTTTATACTCGTTTTAAACCGTCTTCAGGCTTCGGAGTTGCTGGAAGCAGCCTGGTTGTGTTTTGGACAGCGGTTCTCTTCCTGGCCATTGTCTCCAAGGTATCATTGTATCATTGCCATGTATTTTTCCTTATGCTAAGATTATAGATCGGTCCTCCTATTGAGAAGCAGGCCCGGAGACGTAGTCTATCTTGGATGAACTCTGTTATCAACTTGTTGTCTTTATGTTCGTATTGTCTTTTCTATTTGGTTCTCTTCTTATGGATTTGTGAGCTTCATTCATGCTCTTTATGCAATTCATGTTAACGTCATAGAGTAGCAAAGATCTTGTTTTCAGATCATGTGGTATCAGAGCATGACTATTTGACGTTGGATTGTAAGTGTGGATGCTCACGAGGGCTAAACTACAGCTGGTGAGGGTACATTAGAGCCTTACAATTCCCAGATCGGGCATGCACATCGAAGGAGGAAGATGGATGCTAATGATGCCTGCACCGAGATGGAGGCAAACTTTCACAAGGTCTTCTACATGATGGCCGACAAGGTAGACAAGTTGTTTGCAGACTATGAAGAACGCATGGCAAAAAAAAGAAAAGGCAGTGAAGTAAAGAAGGAAGACAAAGAAATGAAGGACGAAGGCAACGCTTCAGTTAACCAAGGAGGAGGTGGCGAAGATCCTCCTGAGCCTCCCTCTTCCCCTTCAGCTTCAAGCACAAGTTCAAGTGCTTTTTCCTCATCTCATTCTCAGCATTCCAAGGTTCTTCACAAATAGCCTCAAAAGAAGCCCTTATTGAAGCTTGATGTGAAGTTTGATTTGCCCATGTTCAATGGGAAATCGAATGCAGAGAAGTTGAACAATTGGATAAGGCAAATTGAGGTCTATTGCTGAGTCCAGCAAATCAAAGAAGAAGATGTGAAGATTCAATTGGCTTCACTTCGGATGACAGGCACCGCACTTATATGGTGGGAAAGCAAGCTTCAGCAAGGTAGCAAACAAATGGGTAATCTTCTCTCATCGTGGTCTGCTTTCATTTCTGCTTTACGTAAGCAATTTTATCCGTTTGGTTATGTTCAAAAGGCTATGATGGATTGAAAAAGTTTTAGACAAGGAAAGGGTCAGAGTGTTCAGAGTTTTACTAAAGAATTTAGGAAGAAAGCTCTAGAGTTGAATATTTTTTTAGATTCTCCTGACACTCTTTTGAAGTACATTGGTGCTCTTCATCATTATCTACGCCATACTTTGTTGTTGTTGAATCCTACTAGTGTGGATGAAGCAAGTGTTCAGGCTACTCATCTTGAGAGCAGGGGGAAGCATTTGCAAGAAGACCATCCGAAGAAGCCTTTCAAGCCCAACAACAACTACAAGTCCAAAAAGAAGGACACGAGCAAGAAGACAGCTACTGCCAAGAAGGAAGGAGGAAAGCTCCATTGCAAACATTGCGACACTGATGGGCATGATGAAGAAAGTTGTTGGAAGTTGCATCCTAAACAGAGGCCAAAGCATTATGGAAGAAAAAAGAAGAAAAAGACCGTTGCAACAGCGCAACGAGATTTGGGTTCTGACTCAGGTGACGAAACCATGATTACAGCCGTGGGAATGCAAGGTAACAAAACTCCTCATACTGGTTCAAGTTCTACTCATGTTTCTAAAGAAAATGATAAAAGAAGAAGTGAGTTGTTACACATCAGAGTTGTGTCTAAGCATACAAATATTGAAACATTATTTAATCTGGGTTCTCAAGTAAATTTGATCTCAGAATCAGTTGTTAAGAAGTTGGGCATATAGACTAAACCTCATCCCAAGCCTTATCCTCTTGGATGGGTATGTGATAATGCTAAGCTACAGGTGACTAAGCAATGCAGGTTAAGGTTTGCAATTGCTTCAAAGTTGATCGATGAGGTGGACTTAGATGTTGTTCCTCTTGACATCTACGGTATCGTCTTGGGAAGCCCATACTTGTATGATCGAAAAGCAATATTCTTTCGTCATGAGAACAAATACCATCTCACCAAAAATGGGGTGGAGTACATCGTGAGAGCTCACAGTATGAAGGCTAACACCACTCTTGTTAGTGCAGGATAGATGAAGCGACTCATCAACACTAATAAGAGATACATGCTCATGGTTGTGAGAGAAAAAGATGCTGAGGCATCCGATGCTTTCAAAGGCTGTGATCCTTCTCATAAAAAGGCTATGATTGCTATTGTGGCTAAATATGATGAAATATTTCAGGAACCTACAGGTTTTCCTCCCAAAAGGGAGATTCAACATGAGATTCATCTTTAGTAGGATGCCCCTCTTCCTAATGTGGGCATGTACAGGTTGTCCACAATTGAAATGGTAGAGATTAAGAAGCAGGTTCAAGACTTGTTGGACCAAGGAGCGATCAGACTCAGCTCCTCTCCATGTGGTTTGCCGATTGTGTTGGTGATGAAGAAAGATGGCACATGGAGGATGTGCGTTGACTATCGGGCTCTCAACAAGATCACGATCAAGAATCGATACCCGCTTCCTCGCATAGATGACTTGCTCAACCAGTTGAAAGATGTTGTGCTCTTTACCAAGTTGGATTTGTGCAGTGGCTACCACCAGATATGAATTATAGAAAGTGATGTATGGAAGACGGCCTTCAAGACCAAGCAAGGTCTATTTGAGTTGTTGGTGATGCCCTTTGGGCTTTGCAATGCACCTGCAACCTTCATGCAGGTAATGAATGATGTTTTCTGGCCATTCTTAGATGATTTTGTCATTGTTTACTTAGATGATATCTTGGGCTTTAGCAAAACTTGGGAAACATATGTGGGGCATGTAAAGCAAGTATTAGATACTTTGAAAAATGAGAAATTGTATGTAAAACTGTCAAAGTGTGAATTTGGAAAAACTTCATTAGTTTACTTGGGTCATATTGTAGGAGGTGGAAATTTAAAAATTGATCCTTCAAAAGTTGACGTAATTGTCAATTGACCTAAGCCTACTAACGCTGCTGAAGTGAGAAGATTTTTAGGAGCTGTTCAATATTGGAGGAGGTTCATTTAGAACTTGTCATACATAGCATCTCCTTTGCATGCCTTAACAAGTGTGAAGAAAGCCTTCCACTGGGGAGGTAAGTAGCATAAAGCCTTTGACACATTGAAGGGAAAGATCAGCACCGCCCCAGTCCTAGCCTTGCCCGATTTGCAGCAGCCATTTGAGATAGAGACAAATGCCAGTGGATATGCCATGGGGGCAATATTGATGCAACACCGCAAGCCTATTTGTTACTATTCAGAGACTTTTACTCAAGCAGTGATCAACTACCCCACCTATGACAAAGAGTTGTATGCTTTGGTTTAGAGTGTCAAGAAGTGGAAACACTACTTGATGGGTAAGGAGACGATCATCCATACCGATCATTACCCATTGCAATATCTCCAGTCCTAGACTAAGCTCCAGCAAGCTCGTCATTTCAGGTGGATGGGATTCCTTCAACAATTCCATCTAGTGATCAAGTACAAGAAGGGTACTAGTAACAAAGTAGCAGATATGCTTTCTAGACCTCCTATTGTTGCATCTATTGTTTTGAAAAATGCTTCTTTATCCCATGAAAGTTATATTGAGTAGTATGCTACTGATGATGATTTCAAGGAGGTTTATGAGAAGCTAACCAATGGCACATAGGTGGAAGACTACTATTTGCAGGGAAAGTTGCTCTATCATTTGGGCAAGCTATGTGTTCCTATCAGTGAAAGAGTCCATGTAATATGAGAAGCTCATACTTCTCTTGTATCAGGGCATTTTGGGGTAGGTAAGACTTTGGCTCATTTGCAAAGACTTGTGTATTGGCCTCGCATGAAAGACATTGTAACAAAATATGTAAAGGGGTGTGTGATGTGCTCTACTTGTAAGCCCACTAATAGAAAATTGGGGCTGTACTCATCACTTCCTGTTCCTTCCCATCCTTGGGAAAGCATTTCCATGGATTTTGTGGGGGGGTTTCCTATGTCTAGGAGGGGTCATGACTACTTGTATGTGGTCGTGGATAGGTTTAGCAAGATGTGTATTCTTATGCCGTGTAAAAATTAGGTCACTGCAGAGCAGGCTGCTTCTCTTTTCTTTCAGCATGTATGGGTGTACTTTGGACTCCCTACGTCCATTATCTCAGATCGAGACTCTCGATTCCTTGGAGAGTTTTGGACAAAATTATGGTGTATGATGGACACCAAGCTGAAGAGGAGCACCTCTTTCCATCCACAGACCGAAGGACAGATAGAGGTAGTCAACATGACAGTTTTCCATTTGCTTCGAGGCTACTGCAACAAGCATCCTAAGTTATTGGATGAACAGATCCAGTATGTGCAGCATGCCTAAAACAGGGCTATGCATTCTTCCACTCAGAGCTCGCCATTTGAGAGATGCTTTAGGTACTTACCAAAGACTCCATTGGACTTGAATTATGGGAGAGAGGTTGATTCAAGCGCTTCCAAGGATGAAGACAAAGCCCACAGGTTCATTCAGAGAGTTCAAGAGGTGCATCAAGTAGTGCAAGAGCAGTTGGAGAAGAGTCAAGCCCAATACAAAGCTCGCCATGACAAGCATAGAGTTGATCATCAGTTTTAGGTAGGAGATCAACTGTGGCTTCACATCATCAAGGAGAGGATGAAGGAGAAGGAAAGAAGCTCAAGCCCATTAGATATGGTCCCTTCACCATCTTGGAGAAGATTGGGATGAATGCTTTTCACTTAGAGCTACAGTTGCCATACATGCAGATCTACTCAGTGGTGAATGTGGAGAACCTGAAACTCTATGAGCCTCCCATGATCATGGATGAAAGGGAGAATGTCTCATTTCCATCAGTTGATGAATTTGCTCCTGAGTACATGGATGAGATAAAGGAAGATGTCATCTTGGACAGAAGGACAAGGACTTCTCGCAGAGGTGATGTTGATTATCTTCGAGTGGGCATCAAAGGCACTCATCCAAGCAAAGCCAAGTGGATCGAGAAGGAGAAAGTGAGGGAGCAATTCCCTCACCTATTTGTTGATTAGTAAAGGCTTTTGGAGGCCAAAAGCTTCTCAGTGGGGAGGAATGATCCAGGAGGATCCAAGAAGGCAAAATTTTTTAAGTCCTCCAATCTCAGCAAAACTAGCACCAGATAGAAGGGCTCATCGAGACAATTCCAACGGCATTTGTTTCACCTCAAACGGACTCTGTATGAGAAAGTTATCGCGTTCTGTTCTATAAGGTCAACAGGCAAAATTGGAAAAAAGAGGTGCCATGTGGCACCATTGACAGGGTGACATGTGGCATCTGTACTATACAAACATGATGATGTGGCACCACTAACAAGGTGAAACATGGCATCCGTACGGTACGAACAAGGTGACATGGTAGATGTACGGATCAATCACAAGGTGACACATGGCATCCGTACTGTACAAACATGATGATGTGGCACCACTGACAGGGTGACACATGGAATCTGTACGATACGGATAAGGTGACATGGCAGATGTACGGACCAATCACAAGGTGACACGTGGCAGTACGGATCCGAGCTGGCATACTGCTGACTAGGCGTACGGATGATGACGTGGTAGTACGGGCAGTGATTGGACATTGACTGGCTGTGTGGTGGACCAATCCTAGGCCGCCACATGGCAGCATGGGATTGGCCAATATGTCTAAGGCAAAAATTATGACCTCCGCGGGGTTCGACCCTGTGACCTCTCTTGTATAAGCGCTCCGCCTTCACCACTTGGGCTACATATGTTTATTGGTATGTTTGTTAAGGTTCTTTTATTTAAGCATGGAAAAGTTTGTAATGGCGGCAAAAGGGGGCCGGGGCAAGCCCCGACCCATAGTTTTCAATGCGATGCGGCAAGGAATGTGGGGAGTTTGTTACAACTCCAACCCATAATCAACTCTCAGTCACATGTTTTATAACAAAAACCAAACAGAGTACATGTCACCCATTCAATGCGCCTTAACACATGACACATCTATATCACATGTATCGAATGGAGGAGGCACCCTTACCACATGTGCTTTTGTTAAAACTTTGGTTATGGCTCTAAAGTGGGTTCAAACACTTTGGTCATGGTTTTTGTTTTTTTACCACATGTGCTATTTTAAAACATTGGTTATGGGTTTAAAAGTGGGTTTTTAAAACCTTATAACATATGTAATGTGTTTTAACCTATAATTCGTATAGTTTTAAACTATAACCAACTATATGGTTGGAATATTAAATGGATGGTTGGAATTTAAGAGCCTAACCAACTTGGAGGTTTTCAACCATATGCCTATTTAGGCAAAATTGTTGTAACTTGAGAAACCATGAGGATCATGTGAGAGGATTCCATACAAGCATATATAAACTCTCTCATTTTCCATTGTCAAGCATGCTTTGGACTGGAGACTTTGTAGCTAAAGGAGATAAGGGAGATTGCATAGCTCTGCAGGAGGAAGGTACGAGTGTTTATACTCGTTTTAAACCATCTTCAGGCTTCGGAGTTGCTGGAAGCAGTCTGGATGTGTTTTGTGCAGCGGTTCTCTTCCTGGCCATTGTCGTCAAGGTATCATTGTATCATTGCCATGCATTTTGCCTTATGCTGAGATTATAGATCGTTCCTCCTATTGAGAAGCAGGCCCGGAGACGTAGTCCATCTTGGACAAACTCCGTTATCAACTTGTTGTCTTTATGTTTGTATTGTCTTTGTTGTTTGGTTCTCTTCTTATGGATTTGTGAGCTTCATTCATGCTCTTTATGCAATTAATGTTAACGTCATAGAGTAGCAAAGATCTTGTTTTCGGATCAGTAAACACTAGGTTTGTCAAGCAGGCTCCTTTCCACTCCTACATAGTCCAAAGACCAATCCAATATGCACACACAACAGAAAAACCAACACAACAATTCACAACTTTGGGGTTTAAAAAAACTTATGCGTGAGGAGAGAAAACAGTCGTCTCCGTGTGAGAATGGTCAAAATGGAAGAATGGGTCTCCTCTTCTCCTGCCCACATGAGGAGGAATGGTTCTCTGGTGGAGTGTGCGTGTTGGCAAGGACTGACAGTCCTGCCACACACCACTGCTCATGCAAAACATTTTCCTAGGCCATAACTACCCCCAGCTAACTCTAGAGAATTTAATTTGGCAGTTGACAGATTGATGGGTTCTCCTATTCACATCTGACTTTTCTTTATTGGCCCAAAGGTTTAAATAATTTCCCTCCCTATTCCTTAGGAAAATCATGCCCTTTTCATTATGGTTGCATTGATATAGTTGGTTGTGGGTATTTTTAATTAAAAAGCATGTTTACATGATGGAAAAATTAATATGTGCCAGATAGCACGATATACCATCGGCAACAATTTTAATCATTGGAACATAAAACAATTAAATCAATGGTGGGGCTTTTGCCTTTAGCTCCACACCACGATTAATTACAATATATACATCATATACATTTTAATGCAAAGGGGGTCAAGACCGGGGTGTTATAGTTTGGTGTGTATCTCTCTTGTCTATATGTGAGATTTTGTGTTGTGCCTCTGATTCTCTAATTTGGAATGAGAGCAAGAACAAGCTACCAAAATACAGTGTGATAATCAGAGTTCAATTGAGTTGGCACATAATCCATTTTATCATGCAAGATTCAAACATATTGAGCTACAACATCACTTTGTGAGAGAAACGATTGAGTCTAAAGAGATTGAATTGACTTACTGTAGTACAAGCGAAAATGTTGCTGATATTTTCACCAAACCAGTAGGAAGAACCCAATTTGAGGGTCTTAGAAAAAAACTTAGTGTTGTAAAGAATCAATTTCTTCATTAAGGGAGGCTATTAAAGATAATGCAAAAATGTATTCATTGAGGTTTTCTAAACTTAGATTTAGTGGATTGTGTATCTAGTTTGGGTTGGCTTTTGGCTATATATATAGAGAGAGACTCTTAAGTAATTTAATCTGCTTCCTATGTTTCTCTAATTAAACTTAAACTAGCATAATCAATTTTGAAATCATGAAAGATGGATTTACAGGTGAACTGGGCAAAAGACAAAATTCTTAACGAGTATGTTACTGCTAATCAGCAATTAGCCATTGAACATCAATTCAAATAAAACATAGATAAACCAGAAAGGATTCTTTAATTAAACTAGTATAATCAATTTTTAAATCATGAAAGATGGATTTACAAGTGAACTGGGCAAAAGACAAAAAATCTTAATGAGTATGTTAATGCTAATCAGCAAATAGCCATTGAACATCAATTCAAATAAAACATAGATAAAACAGAAACTGCATATCACGTCCCTATGCCTCCGACCGACGAAGAGGACGTGCTCACCATGGCGTTAACCATGCGGGCTAAGAGCCCCAAGAACATGTACAGGCATAAAAATTGTTGAAAAGCTGAAACAGAATGCTGATACCAAGATGCATTGTAGTGGAATATACACAGATGCCACTATTCAACACACACAACTAATTTAATAAAATAACATGCTGTAATAGAGTGCAATTATACATCAGACACAGCGAAAACATCATACATTCAACATTGATTCAACATGTTCATTTCATATCATTAACAGCAAACATAGTTGCAGAAGTAAAATAAACAAGATCACTTATCTTATGGAAGCTTCGTTCCGCAACCAGCTACGTCGCTACAACGTTCCACCCAACCATAGGCCAGTGTGCTCCTTAATCTCTCAGCAGTACTGCCACCCCCGAGCTGGCCATGATTCTCCAAGGAATAAGGGAACAAGCAGGCTTACACATAGCCAGGGATACACAAAACACAACCAATCCAACAATGTTGGGTTTATCAGGCCATCCAGGAGTTGGGAAAGGCTAAATGCTAAGCTGGTGAGCTCATTACATAGGTAGGAACACCTAATCTAGAACTAGACTGACTTCTAAGACACCCACACACACCCAACACAACGAATCAGTCCCTTCTTTGCTACACAGTCCCACAGGCCCTGCATTCCCTTCCAGTGCTATTCAGGAGTTGTGGAGAAGAAATCTAGCCCTCTAGCTCTGTCTGTGTGGTTCCCAGACACCAGGTTTATCAAGCAAACCAAGCCCCCATCCCTGCTCCCAACACAGTCACATCACTATCCCTAAGTGTAAATGGCTCTCCGCAGGAAAAATCCTGGGTGACAAAGATCAAACAACTCCTAGCTTCCTGCATGAACTGACAACAACACAAAACTCAGTGCGTATAGGGAGATATACGCCCAATTCCAAAAGCGGGCAAGACACACCCGATTCCACGCTGTGGGAAAAATGTGACTGCCAATGGTGACGGCTCTTCCTTCTGGGCTACGTGAGACCAAAACAAGAAAGAATCCTATGCGTGGAAAACAATCCGACCCTGTGAGGGATGAACATACAATGGAGGTACTGCGTGAGGAAAAACAGCTCCGTTTTTGTCCGTGGATGAACAAACTTACAGAAAGGACGCGAATTGGAAGTGTGTGAGCCTCCAACACAGTCGTGGAGAGAAGAATGTCTCTACCGGAGTGAACCTAGGCAAGCCTATGCGTGGATGTGAGCAGACAGTCGTGAGGATGTGCAGTGCAGAGGACGAATGAAGGCATGCACGGTTCAGCACAAATCGTGGAGAGTGGAATCCTTGCATAGTAGAGAGTGGTTTCGATTTTTCCATTGTGAAGTCAACAATGGTGGAGTGTGTGTGTGGGTGAGGACTGACAGTCCTTCCACCCCACTCCCAAAGACCATAACTGCCTCAACCACCAGCAGCCATTCTTAATGAAAGTGGTTGGAATAAAACAAGGGAAGAAGACACATGGGTATTTTCCCTCATTGGATGAAGGTTTGACAATTTCCCCCACCCTTATCCTTGTGAAAATCATGCCCTTTTTTATTTAGTTGCCGCGATCGTAGCTGGTCAGGTTCATTTAATTAATTATAGATGCATATTTACATGATGACCATCATAATATATGCCGCATGCCCCGATATATCCTCGGTGACAAATTCAAACCCAAAACATAACATAACCGATCAATGGTGAGGCCTTGGCCTTTAGCTCCGCACCATGATCATTTACAATATATACATCATGTACTTTTAATGCAACGGGGTCAAAACCGGGGTGTTACATTGCAATTGATTATGAACGTGAATGCTTAGCAATGGTGCATATTTTATGGCGTTTCAGCTAAAGCGTCTCAAAAAAGGGTCGGTATCAAAGTTATTGAGATTAATTCATTTTAAATTTGATTAATATATTATATATCTAAATTAGTGTAGATCGAAACCAATATGCACAGATATAAGGTTTAATACCTGTCAACTTTGAAGGTTTCTCAAACTGCTTTGAGATAGTTCATTTTTCCGATGAGGCTGAAACAAGTGGGCAAGATTGCCAATTTTATTAATAAAGATATCTATAATACATTATTAATAAGTGGATTTATAATAAATTATTAATATATATATTAATGGAAATGATGATTTTTCTTATTAATTTATCATATGATTAAAACATAAACTTTTGAAAAAACCAAAACCTTCATTCCATCTTATTCATAGATAGCATTGAACTTGAGGCCTCCTACTACATTACCTAACTCATTGGGGTGCACGGATTCACTACATTGAAGATTGAGTCATTGCTTCACACGCTGGGTATAAAGGACTAGGCTGAAACATGGAGGAGTTAACTTAAACTGCATTGCTTATTATGTCCCCTCTCGATTCATTGCAATGAAGGTTTACTATAGTGAAAGACTGAGGAGCTAAACTAAACTCTAATCTAACAGTTCATGTAATTATGTGCTTTATTCTTTTTGTAATGTTATTTTTTTATTATTATTAGGTTTTAATTTTATTATGATTGGAGTTTTAAGTCAACAATATGAAAAAATTATATACTCATTACATGTAGATTAAACTATTTTGATATTTTTGAAATTATTTATTTCTAATTTTGAATAATTTTCATAAAATCAATTCTTATTTAAAAGATTTAGAGGCTAAAAGAAAATTAAGATATTATAAAGAGGTCATCAACTTTACTTTAGAAGATCAAAAGTACATGTCTGTAAAAAAACTAATATAGCCAAGATAAGAACTATCCATAGTGAAACAGGTAGCTGGACAGTTCCTAAAACACCGTGGGTAGAAAGGATATTCCATCTCCGTGAGAAGAGGAACACTAAAGATGAAAATCACTTCCTCTTAGAGTGCCCTTAGTACACCCACATTAGATCTCAGTTTCATAGCTAGAGAGCCCTCAATACACCCACATTAGATCTCATTTCATAACCTCTGTTGCAACGCAGACCTTTCTAGCCCTTTAACTTGTCAAAACTATAGTGAGCTCCGTACACTTCTCACCAAACTCTTTGAGCATAGGATTACAATTTGAAAACAAACTAATTAATTGGAGTCTTAGATAAACTAAAGTTTGGTTTGAGTGGACATTAACAATCATCATCATTTTTTATATTCCACTCAAAAATAATGTTCCACTCAATTTTTTTTTAAAGGTATAAACACCTATTTATTGTGCCTAGAGGCGCTGTATAGCCCAGTATGGGGGAGACGGCAAAAAATAATAGTGATAGTAAATATTATGGGAGAGATCTTGTGGATCAAATCTCCAACTTAGCCATGAAAATTTAAGTTGCCGACATTAAGTTGGCTATAAAAAGATAAAAAAAAATTAAAAATAACAAATAAAAACAATTATATCTCAAGCCTTGATGCAATACTTAATATCTCCTCAACCCAACCTCTAGTGCAGCCATAACCCTATGACTTCCTCTTACCAGCCTGTGCTCCATGTGGGGACCTGTGCTTTATCAATCTGCAGGCTCACCCAGCCATCTCGGAGCCAGCTATATATATATATATATCGATATCCCTTTCAAGAAAAAAATTTGCAATAGACGTTTTCAAAGAGCATCGAATCCATCACAAAGAAAAAAAAATGGAGTTGGTTTTGTTGGAAGCATTTTCTTTTTTTTCAGGCACTGAGCAAAATTTATGGAAATGTTCAACATGCTAATCACATCTTTTTTACTCCAATAATACTGTAGTCACGAAACACTTATTGAATAATTAACAAAAGAAAATATTATTGAATAATTAACAAAAGAAAATACTTTAGAAATATTTGGACAGCATGTGTAAAGTGCAATCTCCTCCATGTGCTGTATCAGTCGGCAGCGTAGATCCGAGGCGGATATATTTTCACTAAACGAATTAAAAAAACATTAATGATATGAGGCGAATATATTTTCAGTACACGAATTAAATTGATACGAGGCTATTCATCCTGGACACTGACTACGTTCTCTGTAGAATTATTTTCAGTATAGTTATTTTGATCACTATAATATACTTTTACTATTTCAACATGGCTCTCTATCTTTCTTATTTCAACATTGCTTTGACCATCTCGAGTTCGACCCAGATGGCTCTCTTTAGATTGATGATTGCAACAGCTGGTTAGCCCACAGTGGCTTCAATACCTTGAATGAGCTTTCTGACTAACTTGTGAGTTCCTTCCCTCACTCAGCCAAGATTGCTCAATGAATCAACCTGAAAGACGATCACATGAAGGATTCGATGAATCAGTATCCGAGCCAATGCTGATCACAACACATTACAATAATTTATTAGCCAAATTCATCTGAATTTTTGCAAGAATGGATGGATCTGATCGATCAGCGAGCACCTTGAGCTTCAAATGTGATGTAACCAGTTTTTCACAATGATTGCTACACAACCATAGCATCTTTCCTCATTCGATCCACTCGCAATCAACAGACCTATGGACTTCAAACGTGATTAACAAACCATAGAAAATGAGCAAAATTCTGCTACTCGTGTTTCGCAGATTCTTTCTCCAACAGCAACAACAGCTCCTTTTCATTTGTTGGGCACCTCCTTCTTCCATGCTCAGCAAGTAATCGGTCTTCACTAGTCGAGCAACAAGGGTAGATCTCAACTCTATTGCACCAGTTTTTAAAATCATACGATCTGGTGTTGAACCACAAATGTATACAAGCACCATGCACCTGATCTCATAGGATGGCATTTACAGTCATACTTTGACTTTGCTGCTATCGCAAACTATGGTTGAAAATTGAATTTTAAAGATCCAAATTTTAACAATTTAATCACCATAAAATCTAAATAAAATTCGGTTTCATATTTTTAATAAAAATAATAAAAATTGAATTTTAAAGAAATTTCATATTTTTTATAAAAATAATTAAAATTGAATTTTAAAGATCTAAATTTTAATAATTTAATCATTATAAAATATAAATACTAATCAATTTCATATTTTTTATAAAAATAATTTTTAATAACTAGACCTCGTAATAATTATTAATGAACAAATATTTTTCATATTTTGTCATATTTGTACCTTGGATCTTCTAAAAACTTGATAAAGCTTAGAATTTGGATCTACGCTGATATAAAAACAGCACATGACAAAATAAAAAACAAAATGTCATTTTTATATAAATTATTCTACCTCTAAACAACAAAGTACTCATAATCTTTTCTTTCTATGATTGATTTGGAATCAAACTAAAGCTATGCACTGCTATGACTCTCGTAAGCTTTGCTTTCTATGATTGATGAATCAAACTAATGCTGATGCACTGCTATGACTCGTAGCACATGATCTCTTGCATTTCACACGAAAGTTTTGTAACTACCAATTCCCACCAAGGCTATGCATTTCCGTTTTAAGGGCTTTAAGTGCTGGGCGTGGCACGCAGAAGACCAACATTACTCCGCTATTGTTCTTTGGCTGAAGCATAAATCCAATTGGGCACAGCGAAGTCTTTAGCCAATTACCCGGGTGAGCATAGACGGGCTCACCCCACCCAAAGTCCACTTTGTTAAAACCCAGCCACCTCCAGTCGGTAAGATACGTATCTTCAACCCACGTACGAACTTTTGCGATCTCTTGCAGGCAAGAGAAAGAGCGTTTTGTCTCAAGGAAGGCTTTGAAGTAGTCCTCATTTAGAGAAGACTTTGTCCTTATTTAGAGAAGACTTTTCGTTCTTTATCATCTTTACAGCACCAGAAAAGGGTGAGAGCTATCCACCCCGCAATAGCTTCTTTAAGATGTTGTCAGTAGTTCTCCCATGTGTTATGCCCATCCAACATACCTCTATGCATAGATTATGGTTATGTATATGATACATCCATGGTAGGTCCTTTTCCAACATTGTGCTTCCATATTTCTGATTCCAACATACCTCAAGCCATCCATTAAATTCCTCTGTCATCTGTGTCATTTCGAGGATAGTTCACTTGGCAGTGTTGCTTTATTATAAGGATGGGATGGTTGTTTCCAATGCCGCTCAATTCCAATTCAAAAATTCAAATTCAAATATTTTTTATACAGTTGCCTCCACTCTATTTCAAAAATTTTGGTGAGGTTGACGTTCCCATGAATGTTTCTCTCTACAATTCTTGTGTGGCTAGTGATGCTGTCTGTTTCAAAAACTGGGATCATGCTTAATTACCAATTGTAACTGCATTTTCCATGCCTGGTTGTGGTGCAACTGACCAATGGCGTCAAAGGGTTTCCTGGTTTAGTTATCTTGACGTAAATATTTCCTTTGAAGAAGTAGATGGTATTATGGAAATTAAAGTGAATTGTATTTGAATATTTTTTACTTGGACTTCTTCAGATGTTATGGTTGTGGTTGTGTTTTCATAGCAGATCTGTTTGTTTCTTTACTGAAGGTGAGAAACAAAAAAGGGAATCATGGGAAGCTTAATTAGGGGCGTATCAATCTGTCATCACCGGGATTTATTAGTAGGGGATTCCAGTTAATCGAGACCCATTCCGAAAGTGTAGCCCTAGATAGATGGTCGAAACAGACGTTTTCCGCCGAAAGGTTTAATACACTACCGAGCTCAAAAATAAGGTCATGAAGTGTTTGAAAATAAGCTAAACTTCAAAATGGTTTATGATGGACATTTTTCGTGTGAAATTCCAACTTTAGGTACATATATAGCCGAAACCTTTTTTTGAGGGTTAGCTTCCATTTAATACTTCCCTGTGTTGCACTTAAAGGATGCAAGTGTTCATATTCTCTTGGATAAATTATTAGTTACTGGGTTGGTATACCAGCTAGACTATCTGTCTTAAATGTTGGGTTCCTTCCATATTGTTATAAATAGAGGGTTTCTCTTGTATTTCACAGTGAATTTTTTAAGCAACAGGTCTGTCTGTCTTAAATGTTGGGTTTTTCTCGTATTTCAGAGTAGCATTTTTTAAGCAACAGATCTAATAGATGCAGTCAATTTTAGATATTATATAATTAACATAAGTAGTTAATCAATGAAAACATTTATTTTGCTAATAATAACATATCTTTGTCTTTGTGATTAAAATTTCTCCTCAATAAATTAAATAAAAAATCATTGAATCCAATGACCATAAGATATAGATAATGTAGATAAAACATTATTTAGTTAGGATTTCTCAAGTCCATTTGTGTTCATACTTCTATGGAACACAATTCAAAATTGAATTGACTTTTGTATGGTTTTATGAAACACAAAAAGTGAATTTTGAAAAGAATTGTTGATTATTCTCTCATTTATTTTTAATTTTTCTATAATGTTAAAGTTAAGATCATATTCTACCATATAATTTTATCTGGCTTACTATTTTGTGATGTGGCTCTTCACATGGATAAAATATTTCAAGAAATGGAATTTTCAAATGGAACACATTGTTATCTATATGATGTTTAAGATGAAATCATATAGCTATTTCAAGAATTTTGTTGGAAGTTGTATTTCTTTTTAAGAGTTACAAATTTAGAATATATTATTAACTTTGTTTTTAAAATTTTATATTTACATTTTAATAAGTTTGAGATACCTTGAATTTGGAAAACAAGTGAATCAAAGTGGAAACAAATAAACTAACTCAAAATATTGAGTATATGTGTTTATTAACTCATTCATGAATGAAATCCAAATGAAATCCAAAAAAAACATTTAAATCATCAAGAAGAAACCAAAAATAAAATATTTTCTTCTTAATAATTAATAATAACTTTAAGATTAGAAATAAAGATGAAGGAAATTAAATGCATGTAGTTTTAGTGATTGTAAAGAAAAATTAGTACCACTCAAATTAATTCAAATTTAAAATTATGATACATTAATATATTTAGACTTAATAAATTGATCACTAAACAAACATTTTTTATTAAAAATAACATTTACTTCTATAATGTAATATTAATAATTTTTTATGACAATATTGCAAATAATACTTTTAATATATTAATATGTGAACATTTCTTATAAATAAATGGCTACATAAAAACAAGTTATAACAAAATACATACAAAATATTTCAAATTTAATTTCTTCAAAATTTTAAAGATTTCATCTTATAACTGATTATATCAATATATAAATGCCTCTTTTAATACGTACAACTTACCAAGTTATAAATACCCTATTCTAAAGTATCCAATTTATGAAGTTTATAAAATATAAATAAGAAAAATTATCCAATTTATAAAGTTTATATAAGAAAAGTTAGGAAAAAATAAATAAGATAACAACATTATATAATATAAATAAGCAAAATAAAAAAAAATAACAACACATTTGTCTTCTACTTATCTTTATTAATTTTTGTATAAGTATGTATACTAGATATAAAAAGAATCCAAAAAGAAACAAAAATATAACATTAAAGAACAAATAATTTAAACTAAAAAAACTTATATGATTTTAAACATGAGTTTTACAATTGTATTTATGATAAATAATTATAAATAAAAATAATATGTTTAAATAATTTCACATTTTGACTAATGCAAAATAAATTGGTTCACATATAGACAAATAATAATAATAAAGCAAAATTGTTAAGAGATTAATTAGTTATAAACGCATAATTTTGAAATTTAAAAGTTATCTGTAGAAAAAATATAATTTAAAGATCCAATAAAAACCTTAGTTAACATTGTTATGCTATTTTTTACATTGATTGTTTCTATGAATAGATGCTATTCTAATAGGATTTCTTATAGCAATATAGTTGGATTGCATATGGCTCAACCAAGCAACTCTGTTCCTAAATCCTACCTGGCTTAGGTTTTTTGGTGTAAGCTTTGTGTGTTTTATGGCTTTTTCTTGTGGAGCCCAAGTTTATGCATTTACCTATGCAAGACCAAAAAAAATGTTAGTGAATACATAATAAAGTTCAACCATTAAGGAATATACTTATATTAACACTTCATAATTTGAATATAAAATCACGAAATACATATAAAAAAAATTTACTCACTATTGAATTAGGAGTGACGTGCATCGTGTCCTCATGACAAATCACTTTGAAAACACTCTTCTGGTAAAGCCCTATATGACACATGAAATATATGACTTTATTAAATTTTAATAAAATAAAGAGGCACAAAGGAGAATAGGTATACATTTTTACACATGAGAAATAAAAACATACAAAGAATAAGTAATATACTTACAAAACTATTTTGATTAATCTCACATGCCATTGTCTCCTTAATATCATGATCTATAGCATTAGGTGTAATTGAACCTTGTTTGAATTGCTCTATAAAATCCTATATAATTTCATGCATGTGTACACGAGCTTAACATGATCAATATTATAAAATAAATAAATAAAAAGACATGCTGAAATACTTATTTCAATTATACAGTTCATATCAAGGTCCTACAAAATATAAAACCAAAATTTTGATATTAAAATGTCTTATGAAAATACTATTTCACATACTTTATTAACACAATGATTGTATGCACCACTAGTGTTGTCCATGGTTGAAGATGACGCTTCATTGGAACAAGTTAACTCATTGAACTTTTTTTAATTTCAATCCTTCTTGATGTCTCTTCACGCATTTTCATCTCATTTTATCTATATACATCCAAGCGATGGTGAATTCTCTCCAAGGCCTCGGCACTCAATTCATGTTCATGACTCACATTCTATTAAGAAAACACATAAACATATGAAATTCATAAATATTTATAAAATTAGATAAACTGAAACTAGCAATAAAGCTAATATATATATATATATTATATAATATATTTAATTACGAAGCTCCATTAAAATAGAAGGAACCAAGCCTTTTAATGCTAACAAAATCAAGGTCACTTACATAAAATAACTATGTTCATAATCCATGAATCTCTGATTGGGCATATCCGAGCTCCGCTCCTTGGACAATGCGAACTGAAACATATAAGTAGCTATAGGTTGAAGGCTTGCCCGCCAGGGTGAGGAAGGGAAATGCCTTTACCCACTTTCCGAGGCCTAAAGATCCTTCTGCATAGATATTGCAATCAAATATTTATGTTCAAAGCCCAACGGGTTAGGGAGATGCCCAAGGTTAAGCATGGGAGGGTTCGGGTCATCAATTTGAACTCGTTCATCATTTTGGTCAAACTAAAGTGGAGATGGAAACATATTTTCAAAATCTGTCTTCAATTACATGTAAATTGAAAATTATAAATGCATCAATTTTACATAAATGTTTTATAATTTGTTTTTCAGTGGTTTTTAAGATGATACATCATTTTTTTAGTTTTAATTGCAGAATTGAACCACTCGATTATGTGAAGTTGATTTTTTTTGTTTGTTTATCACACATGAGAGACAATAAAACCATGTTTTACTGAGCTTGAAAGACAAAGTTAAAAATCCTAGAGGAGTTTGGAAGGTATAATTTTATCTAATAATAAGATAAAAGTATTGATATTACTAATTTACTAGTAGTAATTTATAATGAGGTTTTAGTAATTTTGTTGCCCTTCAAAAATATTAGTAATATAATGACTTTTTGAAAATTTTATTACTCTTCAAAAATACGTTTAAATGATAAATTTCCCTTTACGAAAAAACAGTTTACTAAACTTTTTAACTGTATTTGATGGTCAAAATACCATACCCCATGATGGTCATTTTGCTGGGTGAGCATAAACGGGATCACCCCACCCAAAGTCCACTTTGTTAAACCCCAGCCACCTCCAGCCGGTTAAGATACGTGTCTTGATACGTGTCTTCATCCCACGTACGAACTTATACAATCTCTTGGAGGAAAGAGCATTTCGTCTCAAGGAAGGTTAGGCTAGATTTCAAGTAGTCCTCATTTAGAGAAGACTTTGCCTTCTTTATCATCTTTAAAGCATCAGAAAAGGATCCATTCACAACCTCTTCAGCTGTAGCACTGCTTGCACATGCCAAGCAGCCCTGGAATTTTAATTTTCCTATGCCTGTCTATGCCTGTCAATAAATATTCATGACGGTTTCAATTTTTGTATGTCTATCATTTTACTTTTTAGACAATGTTACTGAGTGTCAAGTTTTTTTAGCTCGTCATTGGTAGCTAGAAATTACAACCAATGCAAAACAATCTAACATAATATACAAAACACAACACATTATAGCAATATTTTTTTGAACGAGCAACACATGAGCTGGTAAAGACTCAACACAATGAGGAACGGTAATTATGAGCAATGCAGGAGCTAGACCAGCACAATAGCCAAAGGTAACTAGGTAGGGTAGAGTAGGAATCACAAGTATTAATATTTTTGAGGGGCTACCTAAATTCATAAATGTGAAATAGAAGTTTTAAATATTTTCTTAACTGTCAATGTTGACATTTTCATCTTAAACTTAAGTGTCAAATACGTAAAAAAATGAAAAAAATGTTCTGTCGCCCGTCAAATTCCAGGCCTGATTGCCAAGTAATGACCATTGCCGAAGTATCCCTCTGCAAGTGGGTCGTTGAAGGCGAGAGTTATCCACCCCGCTGCAGACTCTTAAAGAGTCTGTCAACAGGTATGACCATGCCATTATCCGGTTATGTATCCATGTTTGTTCACTGATCATCATGATAGTCATCGACTCATCCCCATGTGGGCTCCCTGCATCCATGTGGTACATGCCGTATGTCAAAGACGGGTCATGGACATGCATGGTCGATTCCTCTCGAGTCTCTATCAACTCTACCTGCAAAAATCCCTTTCCATGAATCCAACATGGTTATTTCGGGTCAGTGTCCCACCAACCATTATCGATAAATGCATCACATCACCATCACTGATTCAAATTTGAATTCAAATTCAATCAATGGGCGGGCTTAATATGTAGTTGGGCTTGATTTTAAAATCACGGATTGAAATTTGAATTTCAAATTCAGCGATGAGAAGAATGGCTTGATGTTGCATGTGTTCTAAGTTTACAGGATGCCTCATTTGAGGAGGAACAGAGCTGCTAAGACCACAAGAATACATATCCAGGTGTACAAGCTCGATCAAATTTCCTATCTGGGGAGGAAATCCCACCATGGAATGAATTTTACCCCAGTAAAAGTGTTTTCAAATTCCCCAGATTACCCCAGGTATTTCTCCACTCAAACAATTGCCCCGCAATAAAAAATGCTCTAAATTTTTCAGCTTCAAATACTCACGGGGATGCTGCCGGAGAAGTAATTTCCTTCGAGGCCAAGATGCCTGAGCTTCATGAGATAGCTCAAATCCAATAGCAATGTCACTGACAAAGCGTTGTAGGAGACATCCAGAAACTCTAAGTTTCCCAAATTTGATATGTTGGAGGGGAGGCTTCCACAGAGCTCGTTATGGGAAACGTCAATCCAGCGGAGGACTGGAAAATTTCCTCCAAGGTAAAGATGGTTCAAATCCAGTGACAATGCACCTGATAAAAGGTTGTTAGAAACATCCAATACCTCTAGATTCCTCAATTTTGATTGTTAGATGGGAGGCTTCCTTTGAGCTGGTTCTAGGAGATATTGAGCGAACGTAGGACTGACAAATTTCCTCTGAGGTAAAGATGGCTCAAATCCAGTGACAAAGCATCTAATAAAGAGTTGTCAAAAACATCCATCAATTTTGAGATAATATAGGAGGGGAGGCTTCCATTGGGGATGTTACTGGAGACGTTGAGCAAACGAAGGGCTGGCAGATTTGTGACGTCACCTAGGAATTGACCTGAAAGTTTGCTGTTGGAAAGATGTAGATACACAACTCTGCCGAGACGATCACATTGCACCCCAGTCCATAAGCAATGGGTGGTGTTATCCGAGGCTCTCCAACTATGTAATGCATTATCCATTGCAGCTTTCATTGAAATGAGCACATTGGCATCTCCAAAGAATGATGAATTGGGCGCGGTAGCAAACGATGGGTACAGAAACAAGGAAAAGAGGAAAACTGGCATTTGCAAGGCAAGTCTTTTCTGCCTCATACTGTAGACAATGAGTCGACAATGGAAAACTCTTATTGTCACAGTGCAACATTGTTATAGGAGAAGAGACGTCAAATAACTACAATTAGTGAACAACAGTAAAAGAGCAGGCACGTTGTTATTCTGTATGAATGTCAATGAAAAATGAGAGCAACCCACTTAATATACCATGGGAATCGGATCAAATCGGAAAGCAAGAATGGCGTCCATGATGGGCGATGGCTAATTCCAGTTCATTGTTATGTCCGTAAGTCAAGTCAAAATTACAGTAACTTTGGAATGTTGTCAAACTTTGTTGCATAGTCCGCCGTATGAATGAAAATGAATCGGAAAAGAACAATGGTATGGTCATCAACGTGGGAAGAATGGAAATGAATTGGTAATGTGTAAATTCTTTTGTTATTCATATTATCTCTGAAGTTGGAAGGCTAATCTTTCGGAATTTTATAATAGTCTCCGGGATTTCCAAGGGTTTATAGAATATATGATGTGAAATTGAGATGTTATCATTTTGGAATTCTCTTTTCTAATCGTCAAATGAATTTCCATGGTTTATAGAAAATAATAATGTGGAAGGGGTGAGGATTTTCTACGCCTGCCTTTGACCGTTAGTTTTTTTTCCAAGTAAACATGACGCAGTGGATATTTTCTACACTTTAACTTGTAGCTCTCAAATGAATTGAATGCAATAAGGGGAGGTCATTCAAACTTTTTTACCATAAAGCCATTACATAACATTATCAACTAACAAATATATAACTAATCATCGATTAAAGATAACATACTTGTAGCTTCACAATTTGTGATTTGTGAATTTTACAAACATCATAAAGCTAATAGCGTTATCAATTGACTTTCATTTTATTAATAAAGATTATCAAAGTTATTTGTTAATTAGTTTTGTTAAAGTATTTAATGAAGCGAAATTTAATTTAGATGTTTTAATTGATATAATTATTATAAATATATTAAGGGAAAAAGGTTTTTTTCAAAATTTTGATGTTATGTATAAATTTTGATATTATGTATAAGTTGAATAAACTCGAATAGTTCTATGGTTGAAAGGAAAAGACCTTTCCCTACAACAACTTTTCATTAGTACAAAGTAGAGCTTTTTTACTACAAAGTTTTACTTATGCCACCATGAATACCGCATAATAGTGTGGAAGTCCACAACATTTGTAGGCACAATCCCAACATAAGTCAATGCCTTCAATTTCCTGGGATGAAAGCCTTGTATCAAGGAGCTAAATAAAACATCATAATAGAAAATTTTCTTCAAACAAAACTTGACAAGTAAATTCCCACCTATTTAACTATGCCGAAATTTATACTATATAGACTTATGGAAATTAAGATCTTTTATTTATATTTAACAAGGAAAATTTTGTACTAATTATTTGTAATTTAGTTAAATATATGTGAGGTGTCCTTTATACTTCTCAATCCCTTGTATCAAGGAGCTGAATAAAACATGATAATAGAAATTTTCTTCAAGCAAAACTTAACAAGTAAATTTCCACCTACTTAACTAGGATGAAATTTATAGTATATAGACTTATGGAAATTAAGATATTTTAATATTTTTAACAATCAATTTTATACTAATTATTTGTAATCTAGTTAAATATATGTGAGGTGTCCTTTATACTTCATCTCAAGGAGTTGAATAAGAAATGATAATAGAAAATTTTCTTCAAACAAAACTTAACAAATAAATTTCCACCTACTTAACTAGCCGTAAATTTATAAAATATAGACTTATGGAAATTAAGATCTTTTATTTATATTTAGCAAGTAAATTTTTATACTAATTATTTGTAATTTAGTTAAATATATGTGAGGTGTCCTTTATACTCCCTCAATCCCCAATAACAAGAGAATTTAATAGATTTATTTAGGGGCTCAACATGTCACTTATTATGAATTGAATTGTGGAAACGAAGGTAACAATCATTCGTCCCAACCGCCCAAGCATAGGTTCATACATAGTGTGGATACTAGAATATACTGTAGTGTATATACTGTAATGTAACTAGGTATATACACTAGTGTATACACCACTGGATGCACTATCGTATTGTAACTAGTATATACATAAGTGTATATACTACAATATACACTAGTATATGCACTAGTGTCTATACTATATACACTAGTGTATATACTATATATACAGTACTGTATATTCTAGTTTATATACAATAGTGTATATTCTAGTATATACAATAGTGTCCTTGATTGAAACTCCAAACATGATGGAATAATGTCCTTAAACATTATATATAGTATATACATGTTTTGTCTTCTTGATTTTTGCATTGTATATAATACTTGAACAGTGTTTCACCCAATGCATTGGATAACTTGCTCGATAATTTTTATTTCGAAACTTTGTCAGTGATGTTTTTCACAATGTTTATCTCTATATGGATCGACATTACAAAATTTTGTTTCTATACCAGACAACTAATGACATGCACAAATCAGATAGAATTTTGTAGTCTTTACTTATTGAAGTCTCTTCATGTCAATGCCTTTACTTATTATAGGGACATTTGTTTTTGTGATTTCATTCTATGTTGTTTTTTTTCCTCAAATAGTGCATTGACATTATTGATATATAGAGAAACTTGCTTCTACTCTTTTATGCTATGGATTTTCAATGCACAGTGTCTTGATATCTGTGAGATTTTTTTATGCACAAGTCATTGACATAGTTGATATGTCATCTTGTTTTTTGAATGATAGCATAATTTTCTTTTGCACTTTTTGAATGATATGTCATCATGTTTTTTGAATGGTAGCAGCTAAGATTCTCTCCTCCCTTCATGAATAAGTGAAGAAGGTGTTGGTCCAAAGAACTGCAATAATACATACTAAATCTCTTAACTCACTTACTCACTTTAATTGTTAATATGGGGATTATACTTGAAAATTGCATAATGCCCAACTTTGATAGTTCACCGATGATAAAAATTATAATGTAAGACTTTGCTTAATAGTCCTTGGAAGCTAATGTAAATGGTTACAACCCTTTTATAAAATGCTTATTATTATTTATTATTTACTAAGTATATCTGTTTATTAATTATTTAGGTATTATTTATGTATGTAACATTGCCACCCTCTTCAAGGGAAGATTTTGTCCTCAAATTTGATTTTGTTTATGTTAACTTTATTCTTGATTAGCGATGAAGCGATGACTTGAGGTGTAGTCTGGATTGGATCCTTTCTCTTGATGTGCGTTTGGCCTTATGCTGTAATCATGTATGCTTGACTGATAAGTTTCTCAAACCATTTAACCTGTAAGTACTTCCTTTCCATATCGTCTTTTGGATTGCATTAATGAGCAACTTTGGATGTTCATTACCACCACATTTCTCAATGATAAACAACAATTCTTCATATGTTTTTTCTCCAAAAGTGAATCCAACTATATTACTTCCACCTTTTGCATTGGATGTGGATCCAACATTGGATGTCATAATAATGGAGGTATTTTTAAAAGAAACGCTTCAATCTTGGCAATCAAAGTGATGGCCACTCTTGAGTGCTTGGAGTTTGAAAAGATCAAGGTGATTTTTCTTAATTTCATCAAGCAATATTATTGTAAATGGATTCCATTTACAACCTCAGAGAGTGTGCACTTTAATTCTAACACTTTCAAATATATGTGGTGGTTGTCACATAAACTACGCACATCTAAATCGATGTCAACCTGATAAATATCTCTAGGTATTGTATTGGTTTTCTTTAAATCGGATCCTTCATGGCTTCTTTATTGGATGAAATTTTAACAATCTTCATCCCACGGGGGCTTCACTTGTTGACCAATATCCTATCATGTTAGTTCATATTGTGGGTTTTAAAATTATTAAAAATTGAACCAATATATTGCAGGTATTGGGGGGATGAGGGGTTTAAGGTGGGGGTAGGTAAGGTGGTTTATATAGATTGAGGTATAAAAAGGGGTGGGGAGGAGGTTTTAAGTATTGGGAGGGGGTTTCAACAAAAAGAGTTTGGGTCAATATCTCTAGAAATTAAGGGTATTCTTTAATATCCCACGATCTCACGTGCTATGTGAGATGTTCACTAAGTGAAGTCTCCGTGCTTCATCCTTAAATTGCACATGAATGGGATAAAAGCTTCCAAATTCTGGAGCAATATAAGTGTTGTTCATATGTAGTAAGTTACTTAACTAGACTTCCTGACCAAGTGGATGCAATAAATTCTATGTCATATGGCTTAGCAAGAATGGGATCTCTATCATATTTATCATATTTACTACCAACTCTGAAGCACACGTGCATAAACAGAAGGGATTCTGTATATGCATGCACATTTACAAAAGCACTTCCGCATATGTGCGTGCATATACGAAATCCCTTCCATATATGCACATGCATTTATGGAAACACTTATGTATATGTGCAGGAATTATGAAAGCGCTTTCATATATGCACACACATATACAGAATCCCTTATGTATATGCACACACATATACAGAAATGCTTATGTATATGCGCATGCATTTATAGAAGAACTCCTGTATATGTGTGCGCATATCTGGAATCCCCTCTGTATATGTGCGCACATATAAAAAATCACTTCTTGTCACGTCCCCATACCCTAATATCATGTGGAATTAAAAATTTCATCGAGAACCTTTACTATTCATCGAAACATAGGGCGTGGCTACAAACCACTTCTTAACATTTCCAACACTGTCACTCTCCTTCCCATCTTCCATTGCTCAGCCTGACAATATGTAAGGAAATATCTCAAAGGAGATCGGACAGTGAAGATAAAACGCGACGAAAATCAACGATCACAAACAGTCTCGCATCTGGAATCGAATCAACGACTAAGAATCCACCCGCAAAAATCAACGATGCAGAAAACCCGAATTCCGGGATCGAAAATTATGAAAATTTCAATATCACTTTCTGCAACCCGCATCCCGTATCTCGCATCAGAAACAGATCAATGACGGAGAATCATCTCGCAAGAATTGATGGCGTGGAAAACTAGAGTTGCGGGATTGGGAATTGTGGAAATCACGGCACCGTGATCTTGCATCCCGCATCGGAAAGGACCGTTGCGGAACGAAAACTGCGAAAAAATGTAATTCTCAAAAAAGACATCCCGCATCCCGCAGATTGCGGAAAGAAATATTTCTAGTAGGAAACTCAACTTTTTAACTGATGTCTTGGATTGACTTGATCATTCAGTCTATCACCAATCTGACCAATCTAACCCTACAACTTATTTTAAAATGCATTGAGGGAAAACATACATAGATGCCTATAATTGCAGTTATTCAAAGGAACAAGGCATCAATTCAACACAACAACATGTTCATCACATTCCATCAAGAAATTACAATGCAAGATATACAATTGCATAGATTAACACAGACAAGAACACTTATTTTGAGAAGAACTTGTCCTGCAACTAGCTATGTCGCCACAATGTTCCACCCAACCATAGGCCAGTGTGCTCATCAATCTCTAAGAAACAATTCCACCCCCAAGCTGGGCATGATTTCCTCAAGGAATAAGGGAACACTAGCACACTCATACATAGCCAAGGGTACAACAAAACTCAGCCAATCCAACAGAGTTGGGTTTATCAGGCTGCAAGGGAAAAACAAACTAATAGATGGGTTTCACAGGCCACTCAACCAAGCCATCTCACAATTGGGTTTCACAGACTGATCACAGTCAAGCCAACATATCTAAGGTTAGGTCTCTTCTGTAAATGCGCATCTTTCCTTCTGTATATGTGCATTTATGAAAGGAGAAAATGCGCATATAAGGAGTCTCTCTTCCGTATATGCACATTTTTCCTTCCGTATATGCGCATTTACGGAAGCCAAAATGCGCATATATAGAAGCAAGCTTTCGTAAATGCACATTTTTCCTTATCTATATGCACATTTACAAAAGGCAAAAATGCGTATCTACGGAATTTCTCTTCCGTATATGCAAAATTTTCCTTCCGTAAACGCGCATATATGAAAGAGAGCTTCCGTATATGCACATTTTTCCTTCTGTATATGCACATTTACAAGAGGAAAAATGCACATATACAGAAGCTTTCTTTCGTATTTGCGCATTTCTACCTTCTGTAAATGCGCATTTACAGAAGGAAAAATGCGCATATACGAAAGATCTCTTCCATATATGTGCATTTTTTCTTCTATATATGTGCATTTACGGAAGGAAAAATGTGCATATACGGAAGCTCGCTTCCGTAAATGCGCATATTTACTTCTGTATATGCGCATTTACGGAAGGAAAAAATGCACATTTAACGGAAGCGAGCTTCCATAAATGTGCATCTTGCCTTCTGTATATGCGCATTTACGGAAGGTGGAAATGCACATATACAGAAGGCAGAAATATGCATATATGGAAGCTCTCTTCTGTAAATCTCTCTTACAAAAGGAAAAATGTTCATTTACGGAACCTCGCTTCTTTATATGCATATTTTGGCTTCCATAAATGCGCATTTTTTCTTTTGTAAAATGTGCATATACGGAAGAGAGCTTATGCATATGCCCATTTTTGCCTTCAGTATATGCGCATTTATGGAAGCTCTCTTCCATATATGCACATATACGAAAGGAAGAAATGCACATATACAGAATCTTGCTTCTGTATATGCGCATTTTTCCTTCTGTATATGCACATTTACGGAATGCAAAATGCACATATACAGAAGATTGCTTCCGTAAATGCACATTTTGCCTTATGTATATGCGCATTTATGAAAGGGGGAAATGTGCATATATAGAAGGAATAAATGTGCATATACAAAATATCTCTTCCATAAATGCGCATTTTTCCTTCCGTATATGCGCATTTACGGAAGCCAAAATGCGCATATACATAAGTGAGCTTCCGTAAATGCGCATTTTTCCTTTTGTATATGCGCATTTATAGAAGGAAGAAATGCGCATTTACTGAAGCTCTCTTCCGTATATGCACATTTTTCCTTTCGTAAATGCACATATACATAATGGTGCCACTATGGAGTGCTAGGCATGTTGATATCCTTTGATGCAATCCACATACAAAATATAATACTTAAATACATATGATACATCACAAGTCTTGGGGGAATTCATGGTTCACACAAGAACATACAAGGAAACATAATGGAATTAAAAAATAAGCACATACAAAATTACTTTCCATAGTGCATAATCATATTATAACCTATATACACTATAGAGAAAAAACATGTAATTGACATATATACCTTGCGAAGGTTCAAATAGTATTGTGATTTCAATCCCAACATTGTTCTTTTAAAGTGAAGCAACATCTTAGAGTTCACCTATACAAAGAAGACCCTTCACACATAATATAAAATATTTTTACTTGAGGTATTCTTTCTTCAAAATCCAACTTCTTTAAAATACCAAGAGGAATTGATCATTCCTCTATTTCAATTCTTTGGATAATGTTTGTTTATAGTATTTGAAGAAATGAGATCTCTCCTAACACCCAACATAGGGGAAGTTAGGTTACCATAAAAAGAGGGGAAGTTACCAATAGAGGGAAAGTTAGGTTACACAAAAAAGATATAAGAAATCATGGATTAGGGAGGGTTAGGGAGAGAGGGGGGTTAGGTGGAAAGGAAGAGAGAGGGGGTTTGGAGAGACAAAGATGAGATGTGAGGGGGTGGTTAGAGAGAGAGAGAGAGAGAGAGAGAGAGAGAGAGAGAGATGAGAGGTTGAGATAGATAGATTAAATGAAATAACATGTATATAATGATACACTACACCGGTATATACACTAGTGTATATACATCGATGTATATACCACACACTAGTGTATATACCAACATATACACCGATGTATATTCATGTATATACATTGAAGTATATACCAATTCCCTTAGTATATATCGATATCGTTAGTATTTACATCGTTGTATATACTGGTATATACACCGATGTATATACTGGTATATACAGTGATGTATATACCGATATATACATCGATTTATATACCTATAGACTACACCAATGTATATAAACTAGTGTATATATCGAAGCACCATATTTTAGAAACGTTGAACCCTAGAGGGTGCATGATTTCATCCTTCAAACAGATGATCAAGTCAAGGATGAATTGAAGGATGAAATCATGCGCCCTACATAATCAGACAAGGATTTGCATAAATTGTGAAATTTTCTCTCAGAAGTCGAATGATTCGAGCAGTGAATGAGTCCAGACGAATTTGCAGGTATATCAGATAAACCTGGAACTCTCATATTGCTTTCCAAGTTTTAAGCATTATTAAACATGACATTAGGGGATTTAATCTTGTTTCTTACCAAGGATTAGGTTTAGTTATATCTTTCAAACCAATTGAACAACCTCCTCTTTCCATTTGGCTTCAAATCATCTATAATTGTGCATTTGAGCTCGCTTACACCAAATTGTTCCAATATATCTATTCATAAATGTGTGTTTGCATTAACAACTTAGATTAAATTATACTATAAACTAGATTTTGAACGATTCATCCTGATTAATAGAAGCATAACCCAATAACTGTCATGTATATACTGGTAAACCTCGGATAAACGTGAAACTCATAGATAAAACAATGATTTTCTATGTTTTTTTTCCTAATTAGAGTCATGTATCAAATTACAGTGGCAAGCTAAGCATTTGATTTTTGGCAATAGATTTTTAGATATTTCAAACATCCAATCTTAACAAAATCCAAGTATTTTTGCAACTGAGGTATTCCATCGAGATTGGGCAATTTCTGGATTGAGCAATTCCTGAATTTGAGATTAGAGACAATGTGTGCAATGACAATTTTATTTTTCGTAAGATCAAGTCTAACTAAAACACCACACCTTCTCGGTCATTTTTTCATGGAAATCGATCAAAATTTCATTAAGAAATTGCAGTCTTTGTGATTTTGTGATTTAAGTAATCAACAATCGCCATTCTAGACTAAATGGAAAATTCTGAAACCAACCAAATGATCTAAATTGTGATCTAAACAACAAAAATAATCATTTCAACAATTTCTCGTATGCCGGACTCTGGCGACTACGGGGTGTTTTGGTCGTTCGATATACTGCTCCTTTTTATTTTCATATACTCATTTGTTATAGTCATACTTGTTTATATTTTAGTATTTGAATTGGATTAATATATACTTTTTTTATAGATTGCATTTTAAACTTTATTGCAACATTTTATTTTATTAGGTTGTTGAAAATACTGTCACTTTAAGTTTGAAGAATATTTAAATAATTCAATTTAGTGAGGTTTTTTTTCCACAAAATCTACTTTAAGTTATTTCTGGTTGAACATGACTTCTAAAATGTATATGTTTATATAAGATATGTAAATACATATATATAGAGAGAGTAATAATATTTATTGAGAAAAAAAGTATATGTTTGACAGTTTTTCAACAATTCATTACGGAACCTCAAGAGGGAGAATTCGATTACATCAAAAGACCGTGTTTACATCCACTTCATTATTGTATGATTGGTACATGCAAGAGTAAATATGTAGTCACTATAGTCGTTGCATTAAACAAATATCGACAACAGGTCCATCAAAGTGGTTCAATTCCATCTTGTCAAAAAAGTCGTCCTCATTTTCATGATTCTCTATGTTTGAGAAAAGATCCTAAGGAAATTCAAAAGAATAATGAACTGAGGAGCCTTCGACTTGAGTTTCGCATGAAAATGGCTCTCGAAAACTTTAAAACACGTCGACTAGAACAAGAGATATCTAAAGAATATTGACCATATTAAAGCTTCATATTTTAGTTTCCATTTATCTAGTTTTTTAAATTTTAATTATGTTAGCTTATATATATGTATATATATATATATATTTTCAAAATTATTTTATGATCATGTTGTATGTATAAATTCAGTCTTTTTGGCTTCTTGTATTTGATATAATATTAATGTGTAGGTTGTTTAATTATAGAATAAGTATCTATTTGTTTCAATCTCCAAAGGTCCATAAAGTATACTTAATAAAATAGTAATCAATCTGAGAGATCATTACATTTCATTTTAGGTAGATTTTCATTAAACATGGTTCATTAATTTAAACTTCACCTCACTTGTTCCACTGTATGCAAAAGCGTTGCGAAAGGCTCCCAACACGTGTTTTGGAAATGCTTAAAAAGTTGGTCTATCAGCCACATTGCCACCACTAACTGAATATATGGGAAAACCAACGTTCAAAGTACCTAGAAAGAAAGAATCTACACACATTCCAAGTGCTCCTCTGGCAACAATCTCTACCATAAACTTATATTTTTATATAATATTAATTTATTATATAAATGGTATATAAAATAAATAGGAATTAAGTTAATGTACCATGATAGATATTAATAATGATAGTTTTTTATTTTAATATAAAAATGTCAAAAAAAAAAAATTAATTATTGAAGGGTAAAATTTTAAACAAAACGTTTCATGACGGGCAATATAAAATGTCAAAAAGTAAAATAAAAAAAATCTACCAGTAAAATATAAACCAAATTCCAGCACTGCACCTGGGTCCGGGTAATTGGTTAAAAGCTTCGTTCTGCCCAATTGGATTTATGATTCCGCCAAACAACAATTGCGGAGTAATATTGGTCTTCTGTGTGCCACATTCAGTGCTTAAAGCCCTTGAAACGAAAATGCATAGCCTTGGTGGGAACTGGTAGTGACAATTTTTTTTTGTGAAATGCAAGAGTCATAGCACTACAGCGTCAGTTTTAGTTTGATTCATCAATCATAGAAAGCGAAGCTTACGAGTAATAGCAGTGCATCAACTTTAGTTTGATTCATCAATCGTAGAAAGCAAAGCTCATGAAATAAAAATCAAAAACCTCTTCAACTTTTCCACTTGTCAACCTGTCATTGATTTTGCTGTTGGTTTATTATCATGAGATAAATAGTTGTTTATACCTTAAATACGTGGAGTAGAATACTATTTATGTTTGTCGTGGAGGATGGATAAAGTGTACTATTTAGATTGATTTTATGATTTTCTTAGAATGGTTGAAAATTAGAAATAGACATTTTCAAAAATATTTAAAATATCTTAGTTTAAGTGTGTTAATTGTTAGCTTAAAACTTAAATTATAGTAAAATTAAAAAATGTTAATAAAAAAATAACATAACTGTAATATTAAAAGACACATGATTGGATAAACTGTTAGTTTAATGTTTAGTTTAGATCCTCCATTTCTCACTATGTGGAGATCTTCATTGCAATGAATCCATGCACAACAGAATAATCAATGCAATTTAAGTTAACTCCTCCATCTCTCAACCTAGTCCTTCATATCCTGGTGTAATATCCCAAATACTCATATTTTCTATTTCTATGCAAAGTTACTAAAACAGCCGGGCATGCAAATTGCCATGCAAAAATTCCCTATTTTATAGCTGAAATTATGGTTAGGGTTTGCAGGATAGAATGTAACACTTGCCACTGATAAGCTGGCTGAAATGCTCCTGAGATAATATGCATGCGTCAAGATCCGATTTGGAGATGAACTGGTACCTTTCGCCTTCGGTGATACCCTAGCAGCACGAACCCAAAATCAGCTAAGGGTGGCATTTTCAGTGAAGGAGGCGTCCGTTGAATCTGAGAATTTGCAGGAGTGATAGTCTTTTAGTGCCAGAGAGGATGCCTGAAATATGCAGAATATCTGAGGTCTCTAGGCAGGCTAGCGAATTGATTTGGAGGTTTAGCTGCTCACACCCCCCTCATCCCGAAATTGCTGATAACTGCTCCGGATGACACTAGTAGAAAATGAGAAATTAATGACTAAAAAAATGACTAAAATTAGGCTATAAACAATTATTTTTGAGACGGTGACTAATAGTAGAAAATTTCCAGTGTCTTATAGCTAGTCGTATTTCACTAGTCATTAATAGCTTGACTTAGTAGTCATTGATAGACAATGATTTAGTCATTGATAGTCAATGATTTAGTCATTGATTTAGTCATTGATAGTTAATGATTTAGTCATGGATTTAGTCATTGATTTAGTCACTGAGTTAGTCATTGATTTAGTCACTAATTTAGTCACTGATTGCAACCATTAATGACCAAATATATGACTAAATAAACTACTATATGTTAACATATTAATTATTAAGCCAAATATGACTAAGATACGGGAAATTAGCTACTAATAGTCGTATATATGCGAATTTAGTCATTTTTGTAGTCACAAATTTATGATAGGGCACAGAGGAATCGAACCACCAACCTCCTGCCTATAATTAGGCAGGCGCTCTACCATTGAGCTAGCACCCTTTAAGAAGTTGTTATTGATTGACAATGATGATATTCAAACAAATTTATGATTGATATCAATCTAAAAACTACATAACTATTACTATTACAACTTACGAGTAACTAGTATTTATGATAAACTAATTCTTGAGAGCTATGTACAATTTTCCCTGTAACTAAAGCTAATAAAAATACTACAAATACTCTTACCAAAGAGATTTAGTGATGAGTACCTCTTCCCATTCTTCATCACTATCATTCTCATACTCCAAACAAGAGTCCTTCCTGAAATGATTTCGAAGCCCAATGCCATCACTGCATCAAAAGCAAAGAGTTAGAAACAAAACTTTCCCTCTTGTCTACTGCAATATTAAGAATCCATGAGCTTCAAGGTGTTTCAGATGTTCCTCATCATGGGCTATCAAAATAAAAATACAACCTGTTGCTTTGATAATTAATAAACTTAAAATTATGCAAAGTATATTCACCTTTTCTTTGAGAAGGTTCCATAATAAGAAGGGCTATGGTTGTGATCAAACTACAAAAGGTTTCTTCTCTTATTGTGAAGCCTATTTTATTGTGAAGCCTATTTTAGCTTTAAATCAAGTGATAAACATTCTAAGAGCCATGAAGATTCAGAAACTTATTGCTGATGGAGACTCGACGATTATCATTTGCAAAATTAGAGACTTGACTCACTATGCACCGTAATGTCTTGCAAAAATGATCTCTAGACCTAGAATTCAAAGAATTGCAAGTATTTTGACTTGGGGAATTGCAAGTATTGCAAGTTTTTAGCATTGAATCATTTATTGTTTCAAAGGTACCATTTTTTATGGAGGAGTTATTCTTTTTGAATCATTATTCCTTGGCTATAAGGGCACCTAATAGTGGATTCAATAATTAAAGAGTCATGTTGCAAATATAAAGAGAAATACCCTGCTCCTACAGCATTGTTTCTTTAGAGAAACCTTTAAAGGGTTGTATATTTGGCTTTTAGGTGATTATACTAGTTATTTGAAAGGCAGGACCACTGGTTAAGAATGAATTAAACTTGAAAAACTTGCAAACTATTAGGTATAACAAAATATATATCAACTCTGTGTTGAGATGTACAAGATCTGAAACAGCTTCCACGATGATTGGACAACAGTTCATGGAGAGAAATAATCATTGATAAGAACTGAACTTTCCTTAGAATGTATGGCCACGTAAAATAAGACTACACTAAAATTTAGATTTTAGTAAGCTTTTGGGATTGACTAAACCTATCGAAAAGGTTGGAGAGACCGGTATTCTACAGTGTTCTTATAATGCACAGTTGCATAAAGACATATTCTTATCAAGATTTATGACTTTCAAAATGAAGGAATTTACTTGACCATGAAATGCACCTTTATGATGAAGCAAAGGATAGAGAAAATCATGATGAGGTTCATATTCCCCATTTGAACTGCCTACAAGAAACTATTTCTCCGTAAGGGTAATAAAGCATGTCTCCATCCCGCTTGAGTGGAATGTGAAAGTGCCCTGTTCTGATTATCTGATTATGAATTAGTTTTAAGTTCCAATTCCCTTCAGGCCCTATGGCATCTTTATGCCTTCCACTCTGACTCCCCATGTGGGATGCGTTGCTTCTTCAATGGAATATAAGAGCCTCACTAAGACCTGGGTCTCGTATTTTGTTGTGGAGTTATATTTACAGGTACAAAGTTCAATGTTCATAAAGAATTGTTCAAAACCTACCATTAGTATAGCATTATAACATAGGGTATGTTTCTGCAGGAGGATAGAGGCAGAACAGAGCAGAGCAGATGGTAAGAGTAAGAGAGGGTCTGACCTAACTAATTTAAAGAAAAAAAATCTAAATCTTGGTTGAATTAGAGATTGAATAGTCTCTTAGTAAGGGGTAATGTGTTGCTGAGTGAGTGTAGCACTAAGGCCTTATATTTCTTTTCTCTTAGGCACTGATTTTGGAAAGTGATGCTAAGAAGTCCCCAAGATGGCCAAGGGATATCTGAAAATCCTACACAACATTGGTAATGTCCCGGTGCAACTTAGGGACATCCCCTGTGCAGTGTTAGATCTTAAAAGATAGGCTCATATAAAAATGGTTATCTCTTGTATTTAGATCCATAAAAATAAGTCTATATCCATAGATAACAAACTTGGAAAAATACGAAGGCTGAAAATGGATGGATAAAAGGAAACAAAAGTTGTAAATGCCATATTAGCAAGAGGTAAAACACAACTATTAAAATAAAATTACTAATATCCAACAAAAAAAGAAGACAAAACTCACCCTTGGCCTCTGAAGGAACAAAAAATGTGCTTCCCTATGAAGTACTCTGAAATCCTTGCACCTTTGGGCCAGAAGCATTATTAGATATTCCATTAATATTCAATAGTTCATGTCCATTTGTGCTTTCCAAAACTTCTTGTCCATTTGCCCACTCCCTCTGCAATTGCTTAGACGATGCCAAATTGGGAGTGGAATAATGGCTTGATCTTTCTATAGAACCTTTTTACCTTGCAAATAAAAATATTGATTGCTTGCTATTTTGAGACTTCCATGAACTTTATATTTCCTTTGACAGCCCATTGCATTTATCAGTCTCAACAAGGAGCAAATTTGCTAAATTGTGAGGACTATTTAATACACTATCATCTGAATCAAAATTCAAAGACAATATGTTTGAAATTATATTGTTTTCTCCAACATATGAGCCATTCATATAAAATTCTAGAAGGATATTACACACCAGATTCTCCAAGCATTCTAGATTTCCAGAACTAGCATTAGAATCTCTATCAATTTCTACTTTCTTGGGAATTTGAAAACCAATACTTGTACTTTTATCGGTTGCATATAACATAGACTCATTTTCAAAATTTTGGATAGAGCTTTTACTAGTATTTCCAGCTTTTGAAACTGATCTTTCCTCTAACATAGGCTCATTTTCACAATTTTGGATAGAACCTGCACTAGTCTTTCAGTAGTTGAAACTAATCTTTCCTCTATTTTATGATCAGTAACTCCAAAGATGTCACCGTCACCATTAAGGGTGCAAGTATTTACATACTTTTGATGAAGAGAACAATCTTTAGAACTATAATCATCCACTAAAAATTGGACTTTATCCATAAAGGGAGGCACCTCTGCTTCTAGAGAAATAGCTTTAGAGCAACCTTCACCATATGGTTCTGCAAGTGTTCTTCATAATTGTTTTGATACCTATCATCAAATGGAGACCTTTGTAGACAATTCTCAACATATTTTCCTAAAAGCATTCTACTGCTTTTATTTAGAGCAACAACATTCAATTCACTGTTGCTTTGAACAACAGAGTTGCTTTGAGGGACAGAGATTGAAAAGCTATCTTTAGAAAGTCCAACACAAACAATACTAGATGACACTGAAGCTGCATCTGTTCTTTCACTTCTTGCTATTTCAATCTGTCCACTGCCCAGCTCAGATGAACCCTTGTGCGTGTCAAACGATGAATTATTCAATAGACTTTCAAAACCTTCATGACTCCTACATTTCATAGTAGGATCAACTAAACTGGCATTCTTTCCACGGAAAGCTTCCTTAGTGGCATTTACACGTGAATTTAATTTTATATATGTTCCACTCATTACATTAGGTTTGGAATCAATATGTTTTTTAGATATAAACGTTGATGACTTCCCACCCTTATTGACCAACATCTTGCCATGATCAGAACTCAACCCTGATGTCGTAGCTTCCACCACCAAGGCAAGGAGATTTAATGTTGGAGACACTAAAAGTGAATGAGATGAACTTGTTTTAGCATTAGAGGAGCCCTGAATAGGTGGGATCCTCATACTAAATGATTTTTCCTGTGCAGCATGGGAGCCCCTGCAACAACCATTAATGTCTCAATATTCAGTAAGATATGTAATATTCCACCACAAACTCCTAAATCATATGGAAGCTTATGTTCACTAAACTTAATGTGTAATGTTACTCTGCACCAATCCAGAGGGGTGTTGGAAAACTAAACAAATATTCCATGACAAGAAATAGATTTCATACCAAGATGCACTAGCTGGAAATACAACTGATCTTCCAGTAGCTCCACTGGCAAGGGAAGTCTCAGCAATACCTCCTGTGTTCTAGTTTCACATGGAAATATCAACAGGTATATATTATTAGGAAATGAAAATGAAGCAAGGTATAAAGAATCTAGAAGACAATCACTGAAGTAAAACATAAGATGTCTAAAGAAAATACACATTAGCTTCTATACTAATGATTATTTAGGACTGAATCAGAAGCTATTAAATAATCTAATATGGAAGCATAGAAAAAGATATCTGCATAGATATCAATAACAAATGCTACAGATAATTGGACGGAAATTCAATATACTAAATCTTAAAGTCACTTACAGGAGCCAATGATTTGCTCATTTTACTTGAAGAAGCTGATCCAAGCAAGGAAGCCTCTACCACTGGTGGAGGTAAACAAAGTCCCCAGTGTTGTTGTGAAGGATTTGTAACATCATAGAACTTCTGAGTTTTGCTGCTAGAAAAACAAGACATAGAAAATAAAAAATCATAAAAGATAAATGTGAAATATTTTTTAAAACAATTTAGCCCAATAAAGAAAACTTTCTAAATTAATATAAATATATTAATAAGAATATTATGTCTAATGTTTCAAAATGAACTAAAAGAAATAACTGGGCAACAATACAGTAAATATTGCATCCCAAAACTAGTGTACAGATATACAAAGTAGCCAAGGATGATGGCTGAAAATTTGTCCATTCCAATTTCCTCCAACAAATTTTACAAAATTTTCCCCCAAGTGATCTCTTGAAGGCTTTCTTCACTACAAAATCCAACCCCATCCACGTGGGGCCTTCCTCTTCCCATTGCTTCAAGCAATGAGGTCATCATCACATAAATCTAGGATTCAAAGCATGGGATAAAGTGAGCAAGGGGGTGTTGAATTGGTTCCACATGTCAACAATGATTGTCATCACAACGCAAAATCTATATCAATGATTGTCAGCACAACCTCTACAAAATCTACATCAAAAAATAAAAGCACAGGAATTCTGATACGAGATTTGAGAAAGAAGAAGATTCGTCTTCAAAGCTTAGTCGGAGAGTTGTACTCGACAATTTTTCCTGAAAACACAAGGTTTTATTAAATCTGTCCTTACTGAGACCAGCAAAAACAACCCATGAATCAGACAAAATTTAAAAGAAGATTCCAGAGACATAATAAACAAACATACCACCACTAAGTACCAACACCTTATCACTATCTATTACTGTGGGAATTATGTGAGATATAGTGATCGTTGTACATTCATGAGTTTTTGATTGTATTATTTGTTGGACAATGGTGTTAGTTGCAATATCATCTGAGGCTGTGGCCTCATCCATTACTAAGATGCGTCTATGCTTCAACAAGGCATGTCCTAAACAAAGAAGCTGGCATTGGCCCACACTCCAATTTTCTCCATTTTCTGTCACTGAATTGAACACCACTTGTTAACAAAATGGTTAAGTACACATACATACATAAATGATAAAAGTAAAGCACATAGAAATTTACCTAATGTATCAAGCTTCTCTTTACTAGAGCACACAACTTGTCCAAGTTGACTTTTGTCCAAAGCCTAAAAAACCTAAAAGAACAATTGTTTTGAGTTCAATTTTCTGTTAAAATGACAAAGAAAAATAAATGCTTGGATCGACTTATGTGTGACATTGTATTCATATATCTAATAACTAGATAGGATGCCAAACAGATATGATGAAATTTTAATATAGACCGAACGAGTTTTATGCTATCGGCTCGCAGTTAAAATTTAAAATTCCTTAAAGAGGTGTTTCAACAGGTATTTTTTTGAACTAGAGAAAATTATATTGATAAAAGAATAGCTTTCCATTGGCAGTCATACAAAAAATATTGGCCACAGTACATGACATCCAGCTAAGGAACATCTAAAAACAATCTGAATCATTTTAGTGAGGTAAAAACAAATAGTGGAGAGGTCATTGAACTCTCTGAAATGGAAATGGAAAACTGAGATAAAACTAGTTAGGATGAGACTTTAACACTTCATGGTCTTCCAAATTCCATCTATATTCTAATAGGAAAGACTCCAACAAGTCAATAGGAGTACAATTTGCATCCTTTCTACTTTTATAGCTCACTTAGTTAAGAAGTATTGAAGATTATTCAAAATTTTACTGAAGTGATGAGCATCCACCTCCTATTAAGAGGTGGAATGTTATTTACCCTGTGTATATACCATTTGGCTCAACTTAATTTCCAAGGTTCCTGAGAGGTATTGATGACAATTTCCATTAGACATTTCATCTTTCCTGGGTGTTTTATCATTGCCTCGGTGATTTTTCTTCTTTCTTGGGCATTTTTATCATTCGCTGGGAAAATTTTCTTCTTTTTGCTTATTTTCTCACACCCCTAGGCATTTTTACTGTTGCCGAGTGTTTTAACTGTTGACTAGAATCTAATTCTTGGTTGAGGAAAATGGCATATGGAGTTTTGCTGCTAGTTGACTTGATGATCATTTTCCAAATCAAACCTGTATCAATTCCATTTCTTGTTTGATTGTATTCAGCATGGACATGTTTAGACTTAAGTTCCTTATAGCTCGGAGTAACTATAGTAACATAAAATAAGCAAAGAAACAATGGTGCCACCTACACACCCAGGGGTGAATTGCACTGCAAATCTGACTAGTGGAGGAAGGTATCTCCAATAAGCACCAGCAATTGGTTGATTTACCCAGGGTTGAATTGCACTGCAAATATGACTAGTGGAGGAAGGCATCTCCAATTAGCACCAGCAATTGGTTGATTTATATTGATAAAATGACAAGAGATACATATGAGAAGCCGGGACCCTATTTATGCCAATAGAGTGGTGAAAACCCTAACAAAATGCAGAAATCAGAAATAAGAGTCTCTAGCTCCCTATTATATTAAGCGGCATGTGGAAATATAATATGATTACAAAATTGTGAATATACACACAATAATTCTTGTACATATAGTTTAATACCAAGGATGTTATGGTTAGGTACAAGACAGTCACGTGAGCCTGTCCAATGTTGTGTTTAGGGACACAACAATGATGTGAGATTTTTCCTTTTCCCTTTGAGTTCTTAACTCATATTTTGGTAGTGCTGTCTTTTGAAATTTAACTGAGAAAATACAAAGAGAAATACCACATGTAAGCCTTCCATCTCTATATAATGAATACTGAGTAACTGACATCTAGTTTTTGGTATGACTATTTTGCTATTTGGAAACTAACAAATGGTGTTGGTATGTATAGAAGCCAGACAAGTTCATTACATCTGCAAAAATTAGAAGCAGGAGAGAACTCTATAGAACCAATGATAGAACTTCCAGATGCTTCAGAATTGCTTAAGTCACTAGATGCACCGGCAAACCAAACAGGCCATGACCATTCTTCTAGGGTTGCTATAGCTATGGCTACAAGTGCATTGAGGAAAAGGCCAGAGACAAATGGATTTTCATCGTTTTCACCACACAGGAAACTTCCAAGAGGGAACTTTCCACCTTCAAGGATCCCCCTGATACTTCGGGAGGTCTTTTGATTCCACCCCAACTTAGAGGGAGGTTTGTGTGTCTACTCATGAATTCTTTCTGTGGTTAATTTTATATTTAATTTGTGGGTGGAATGCAATGAGGATTTTGTTGTGCTGAATTGTTTGGAAAGTAGTGGGAAGTAAGTACTAGTAAACAAAAATTGCACATATACCAATGCTGCAGTGCAATCAAAACAAACAATGAAAATAATATTTTACTCCTTGAAAGATATATTTCATCCTTACTTTGGCTTCATCTACATACATGCACCATCATAGACAAGATTCAATTTAGAAATGGCATTGGCCTCTTCCTCTGATGAGAAATCAATAAGAGCGGAATCACGGAGGGCCTTGACTGTAACAACCTTACAGGGAAGACGCACACTATTAACCTATACACATAAAGGTATTGAGCAGAGATCCTAGACTTATAAGGATTTAACATTTAAGGGTTTAAGTACGGACCTCGGCATGGTATAAGGTGAAATGAAATAGTTGAATCACAATATTCATTTTCATTTCATTCTCTATTTGATATTCTACAATCAACATCACATCTGATTCACTTTTGTAATATAATTACTATGCAGTACTGGAAGTCTTGGCCAAAGTACTACTACTGAAATAGTTAGCATTGTCACTATAAATGGAGTTGTGTCAAAGGCACTCTGAATGGAGTGAGGATCAAAACATGGCAGGTAGGGAAGGACTCTACTACTAGCCTTACATTTTAGAATATAAAGATGGTTGACACAAACCATCCCATAATCATAGACCAATATTATAGCCCCCATGATTTGTGTGCTAATAGAGCAATAAAACATGAAAACCAGACATGAGAGTTTCAAAATGTGCTTCCCTAAACTTGCTTGTTTACTTCCATCCATTTTCTAAGATGAATGTTCATCATAAAATCACTCTATAGGATCTGTGTGCTTTCTATAACAATAAATGAAACTCCCAGTGTGTGTGTTTTCTGCAACTAATTAAAACCAATTCAACATATCTTGCAGTAAACTAAGCAAATATACAAACAAAAAATACACACAGATCGGAACAGTTATGAACTTATTGTAAGAAGTACAGATAGACACACAAGTAGCCTATTTTTTTATAAAAATATCTTAACCTTGTTTGAATACATATATCTATTTGATTTAAATATTTTTGAAATATTTTATATGCACTTGTACATTGTGCTCTTTCCAATTGATGTTTTGCATAAGCTTCTTGTCCTTGATTGCATTTAGTTTTTATTTCTTAATCTAGTTCATTATTTATTTGCCTCTCTTTTTATATGATGATTGCAAAGAGTGGTTGGGGCATCATAATTTTCTAGATATGTGACGATCAATGTGTTGATATCTAGACCTAAGAAAGCACATCCTATATCTAGAATCCCACAAGTAGTCACCGCCTAGATCTAGCAGCCCACAAGGTCAAATATGCTACAACAGCCGTCATATAAACACTAGCAGGTCACAGGTTAGCCTATTAGGCTCATAACAATCATGGCCTAGCTCAGAAACAGAAGCAGCTTGGACAGGAAAGTTGCAGCCCTAACAGGATGAGAAAGAGTCACGGTCTGCTCATAACCAGCAGCAGCAGCATGGACAAGAAGGAAGCAGCCCTAACAGGATGAGGGAAAGGTGCCAATAGCTCAAAACCAGCAAAAACCCTGAGCCATCAAGCACAAACCAACAAGGATAAGATATGAAATTTTTTTCATATCAAGATGCTTGCTTGAAATGGAGAAGTGGAACTTATAAATTATTTATGGGGGTTTTATCCCAATGGATTGGAATGGTAAGGTTTTCATGACAATGAGAACACAGTGGGGAACAAATTCTGTCACCTACCTAGAACATGTAGGATGGAAACAAAAAGGTGCAAAAAAAATTTCCAACCTTGAACCAAGAGTTATGTCTCCTTATATGAGTGTTTTGTTTCAATGAATCAACACATGATGGAAACAAACAAAAAAATTGTGCAAATGTGAAGTTATGGGATGGGTTTTTTAATCAAGATTTTCTCTTAGTTCGTCCTTGTCTAGTTAAAAAATATCTAGTTCTGTGCACACACATTTGGGCACTGAATAAAATAAGAACTAATAGAAAATACAAGCTCCAAAAACTTTTTCCTCTTCATAGTTTGAAAGTATTCTATAGAAATCTAGTTTGTCTAAAGAAGGTTGCTGCTCTCTCAAAGAAATCTGAATTTTGGGATTGAATGGTGAGCCTCCTTGGTCTATGAAAGAGATTCATTCAATCAAATCCATCCTAGACCATTTAAAAAATGAATAATGGAAATAAAATATTCAATTCCAGGAGTAGTGACTGAAAATTTTGTGCAAAAAGGAAAGCTGAGTGTTAGTATTATTTTTCCTTATCAAGATCTATTCTAAGCCCAGTCTTGTATAGATAGGAGATATTTACAATAATAATATTGATGTAATACAATACCATATTCTAGATAGTACAATGTTAGACCCTGAAGTCTGATGGTGGATTTAATATTATTATTACTCCAAATCACAATCAAATTATGTGCAGTTTTTCCTTTTACAACTAAAGAAATTAAAAAAAAATATTGATGCTACTTCAACTTTTCATTGAAAGGCTGCTTGTTGGTCCTAAAATATCTTTTTTTGTCTCTCTCTTAATCCACATTACCCTAAAATTAGCTGCTGTGAAACCTAATTCATAATCTATATAGAAGACAAACATTTCCTACGTTAGGGGAATCCTAAAAGCCCCAATTCTGGTAAATTAATACAAATTTGATCCATACCAAATTCAAAATCAATAGATGCTTCAATGTTCACATGACAACCCCTATGGAAACCAAGGGATAAACAAATCTACATGGATTTTAACATCTTATCATAGAGTGTGAGAGAAATAACCATACCCTTAAATAAGTGAAGAATTTCTCATGTTGATGCTACATAGAAAATAATTCCATCGGATTTCACGTCAAATAATGTACACATAGTATATCCCAACTAGAGATTACAATATTTAGTTAGCAATGGTGGTTTATGTTATCTAACAATAGAGGGAGACTACCAATCAACCCTTCAAAGGGAGAATAACAATCTATGATAGGTTCATTGGCATTTGTTTAATACATGAACCTCACATTACATCTCTTCCATTAGATGATTTCCTATATGACCATGTGTAATAGATCATATAGAGAGACTTCAACAAGGAAGTTGGTTAGATACCATTGGCACCAAGGCCAACATACAATCTCTAGACGATCTAACCATGTCAAATAATTTACACATGGTGGTTTCGAACTAGGAATTACAAGGTTCATTTGGTCAACAGTGGTTTATGTGGTCTCACAACTAGTGGTTTACTTGGTCTCACAACATAGGGAAGGAAAGAAAACTCCATGGGTTTAATACGCTTGCTCTAAGATGGAAGTTTCCAATGAACCCTTCAAAGGGAAATTGGATGAGGTTTTCCAAGCAAGTTCCATGTTTGACCATTTAACCTAATTGGTTTGAAATAAACCCTTAAGGAGGATAATTTTGAGGAAACTTGATGTTTTTCATCCCAAAATTCAAAATGCCTCAAGAATATAAGAGTTTTGGGAAATTTTCAGCCAATCCCTACAAGAAAGAGGAAGGATTGTTTGGGTTGATAGGTGTAGGGATGGAAAGTGCATGGGGATCCTCATCAATCCCAAAGAAACTCAACAAATAAAATTCTTGTGGGGCCTAGGGAAGGGATCAAACAATAAGTCTTACCAAGTAAGTCCTAAAGGGCGTTGAAAGTAACACAAACATATCAATTTCTTCCCTGACCCTAGTTGACAGACTAATTGAAAATTTAATTATACAAATTGGTCCTTATTTGGGTAAACACCAAAATTCAACCTCTTTCTTTACATTCCAAAATCATTTTGGAAAGTTGAAGATGACTCTGCTTCAGAAATTGGTGGAATAATTTCAAGATGTTTTGCTTATTATTGCGTGCCATGGGATGTAAGTTATCCTAAAAAAGAAGGTTCCCTAATGAGAAGGAAATGACTTGGTGTTTGTCCAGAAGATAAGATTGGTTGAATCTTTGCAAGATGTTCTATCACAATTCCAACATTGAGTGGAAAACACTAAATCTTACCTTCACTGAAATTATTTATCCTAGGTATGAAAAGATTAGTCCCAAGGAGGGAATGTGGCATTGCAAAGGAACATGGAAGAAAAGGAAATTTTAGAGTCAAGTTTGAAATTAGATTTCCCTCTAGACTTAGTCCTGAAAAGAAGGATGGAATCAAGAGAATATTCGAAGGCCATGTTTGACATTGTTGTTCCAAGAGAGTTGTGCCTCTTTTATTGTAGATACTTAACAAGATTGAAATAGATATAACAAAAGATGTTGAAATAGATATAACAAAAAATGTTGATCGTAGTTGGGAGTTCCTCTCCACAAAATTGTAAAAGTTACCATTTGTATATCTTCTCAGTGAGCTGAAATAAGTGGTCAGACTTATATCTGCCTTTTTTATTGAGTCTTGTCCTCCATCAAATGCATTCTTTTCTATCTAGATTTGTACAACTTGACATGTTATTTTTCCAATTATGGACTTGGATTTCTTAGCAGGTCCATATACTAGATGATAACTACTAGTATTATGCAATGACGTTGCTTGAACATGCCAATTTGCAGATTATGCCAATTTTTATGAGACTCATTTATTCTTTAACTTCAATGAAGGACCATTTTTGTAATTAATTTCAAATTGATGATGTGATTGACTACTGAACTTAACTCTTGTTACTCATATTTCTTATGTATTGTATGATAAATGTTAAGCTTATAATCGTGTTGGAAGTGCCTCTTGTTCTTGAAAAATTGAGGAATATTGTGTTGCTTGCAACATTGCAGAGACTACCAATAGTATGCTATCTTGGAACTAGCTTTTTCCAGAATGTGTCTTGCAAAAGCTTAGGCTAGTCAAAATTTATTTTGATTTATGAAATGGGTATTTTTCCTTACCTTCCCAGCAATGAAAATGGGGCGATGAATGGAATTTCAAAGCAAAGTCTGTTCTCTTTTCTAACAAGAACAAATCCATTGTCTATTAAAATAGAAAAAGGGTTACATGAAGAACACCCAAGCTATATATATTTGGTGGGAAAATAATATTAGAGAAAGACAGAGCCAAGAGTAACCTTAGTATGTCTTTCCCAATCATAGTTATTTTATATTTCCATACTGTCCTAACTGCTGGGAGTAATCCATCTTGATCAGATCATTCTTTTCCTTTTTGGAAGAAAGGTTAGCCCTTGAGTTCTAGATCCCTTTTTCTAGAGGAATACATTGATTCCCAGTTGGGTTCCTCCAAAACTGAAGGGTCTCTTTAAATAAAAGCTTGCTTACCACCTCAGTACTTTTTCCATTTATCCTAAAGTTTAAATTCATCCCCATGTTTACAACTTTGAAAGAATTAAGTGATTAATAGAATTCAATATGATGTTTTTGGTGGGAAGAAGAATTGGTGTAAAGGATCCCCTTCTTTTCTTACAACTGATAAAGAATTATTAGTCATAAGTAGGTAAGTGCAGGTACATGTAACTTCCTTAACTAAAAGTCTAAAACATACTTCTATGTCATGTGAGCTAACTTGTTACAATTCTAAGTCATTTGTTTATTGGAAATCACGTGATGGACTACCAAAATATACAACAAATGAAGTTTCTAGTTGCTTGCATTTGCTAGTCGCTTACACAATAAATCTGATTTTCATTTCTCAGAAAGTGAGGGACAAGCGAGTAAAAGGGAAAACTATGTTTATACATAAGTTATAACTGATTGTATTGCATGACCATCCAAGTAAGCCTAGTAGCTATTATTAATTTATTACCTAAAAAAATGATTATTCAATTACATCATTACTTTGTGTTAGAATTTATGTGGGGCGCCCTTTAAAAATGTACGCATTAACTTATGCTCATCGAATAATTTTTTGCTGCAAGTCAACAAAAATATCCCAGAGATCAAACTCAACATCCACGGGTATATTGCACCCTATAACTAGAATATATATTTGAAAAAGAACCAGAAACTTATCAAACCTTCATTTATAAGAACCCCTAATAAAACTGTGGCCACATATATGAAGAGTAGTTATCATCATTTGAATGCGAAAACAATCCTCCGATGGATCTAGTGTGTTAATCTCTGTAGTACCATGTCCAAAGAAAAGAACCAAATAAAGAGCATCAAAGATCACATATGAATTAACTAGACGATAATTATATAGCTCTCTTAGAAAGCACATATATCCTATACGCTATTGTTTCATTCCATAGTCATTCAACTCAGGTGCTACCCAATTTTTCAAGAAACAGAGTGATAATCCAAATATCACTATCTTTGAGTACAAAGAGTAATCCAAATTTTAGTTGTATGCCATATTCCAACCACAGGAGCATCACATCTTGCTGAGCTAGGAGGATACTAATGTACTAGACACACATGGAATCATTTCACCAGTGATAGCAAGGTTCTTAGTGTGAACGAAAGCAACTCCTTCAATATTGTTCTAGTTTTCTTAAGGAATCAAAAACAGGTTTAAAAATAATGTTGCCACAAGTCCTCAACATTTCCATCATTTCAGATGGAAACATGTGTTCTATGTTGTTCTTCAAAATCGCCAGATATGATTCACAGTAACCAAGATGATGCTCCAGGAAATGTTATTTTTCCTCACAAGATTAACCTAGAATTTCCCTTTAGGGTTGTCTTCTACTCATAGACTACCATATGAAGAAAGGAATATGATGAATTATGCTCATGTAAGCTTATGAATCCTCTAGGTGAACAACATTTAAAAATAGGGAGGTAAAATAGGTATTTCATAATTCATGTTCTCTAGAAGGAATTCACCAAAAGGAACATGTGGCAGTTAATGCAAGCAGTGACATGAATCAGGATGATAAAAACAACAACATGCTCCTTGGAAACATTGAGGAAGTCAACATATTTTCCATCCAAGGTGTGGTATAAATTAACAACAATTTCCCCTGTCACTAAAAATCTCAGTCCATAAGTGAATAAGAGATCATGATATTTGGACTTTGACTTGGGATGGAAAGGTTGTTTATAGGAAATGAAAAGACAAAAAAAAACCTTAATTCTCATATCTATTTCAGTTCCTTGAAAATTGCAAAGTAAGCTATGAAACTGTTCATAATATTTTTTTCATCAATCCTAGGCATTTTGATTATTGAAATACTTATTCCTTTAAGTTTTGATGACTTTTATAATCCTAAATAGATCCATATCAGGGCCATTGGCACCATATTCAAGCATCAGAAAAGTCGACTACAACTCTAGTTTAGAAGGAGTTAATCCTTCAAAGATTTAGTAAGCCATGAAATTTTTCATGATGTTATTTTAATCAGTCCCACACATTATTAGTTTTTTAATATTGCACTACTTATTCTTTCAATTTTTGATGACTTTAATCTGAGAAATCAACCAGAGTTTACTTCGTTGAACTCCCAACCTGACTATAAATTTATTTGTGCATATGAATACATAGATTCACTCTCTCTTACAAAAAAGAATAGTTCAAACTGATTTATGCAACTTAGGTCTTATAATAATCATTCAATGCATGAGCATGTTCATATATGTAAAGAGAATCTCATCTAGATATCACAAAAAAAGGGAGTTCTTTCAAATCAATAAATGTCTAGAAAATGTTCCTAACCAAGGTCAATGTTCAAATATTGTTTATCACTTTACAAACAAATGACCAATATTACTAGTGTAATCCTAGACTTGATTGTTCACAAGGAATTACCATAAAAATACTCTTATTCATACACATTTTCCCATTCATTTTGAGTTATCCCATATAATGGGAACCCTGCAAGCTATCACTCATTATAGACAGGCTGTAGGAATAATCCATGAGAGGGATAGTGCAAAAAGGAATAAGTAGCAACATGGAAAATTATTGGCGCAGCTATGGATCAACAACACATATGTGTTTTTATCCAAATTTCACTATTATAACCAGGCAAAATTTATCTAAACCAATAAACTTACCAAGGATTTTGTAAGCAAAGAAGGTGATGTTGACTCCAAAGATACAGAATTAGTGGTCGGCCTCTTCAAGAGCCTCCAGGTTCTCTCTAATGTCATTTTATCCATGGTAGATATGCCAATTAAATAGCGAGATTGTAAACCTTCAACAGTGATGAATATCCATACCAATCTCCTCAACTGGTATTATCAATATCTATATCCATAACCCACCAAACCCTCTGTCAGGAAGCCCAAGGATTTTCCAAGGGAACAAAAGTACCTTGGCCCAGTACCCAACATAACGTCGTTGGCTTGCAATAGAAACCCCTTTATTATTGGTTGTTCAACAATCTGCATACAACTGAAGTGCCTCATCTACCGACATTCCTGTGTAGACAAGGTATGCACATACCATCAAACATGTTCGGACTTTACCTGCCTTGCAATGTATAACTTCAACATTTTGGGGATCACTTGAAAGCTAGGAATGGACACTCTCACAAAACAACTTCATCATTGAGAAAGAGGGGTCATGATGGTCATCAAATGGGAAAAATTCATGACACATCCATGAAAATGTGTCGGATCATATGATTCCTCTGAGCAAAGATTGTAGACCTTATCAGTCCCAGCATGGTGCATCTCGATCTCTATCTTGACCTACCAGAGTGGATTCCTATACAACACGTGCATGTGTTTAGCCAGGAACGACATGGCCATGATCCGATCGGTAATATACGAGATGTCAAGATCGAATCCTGCCATGACAAGCCTCCTCCTATTTTTTGAAACAAGGTTTCTAATGTAGTCAACTGCGAACAGAAAGGTGAGAAATTTGGCATGTATCCAGATTCCCCCTACATCCATCGAACACCAAACCCTCCTATGTTTGGCACCAACTGATAGATTATTTGGTGCGAATGAGCAGGTTGAGCAGCAATGGACGAAATTGAAGGATGATGGTTCAGGAAAATCGACCATCAGCCATGAATGTCGTTGCCTTAGAGGTGGGTGGAGAGCTGTTGGGTTTGAGAGTTGGGTCGATAGCTGTTGTAAATGAAAATAATTAAGAATTGAGAATTTTAAGAATTTATAATTTTACAATACAAATTAAGAAAAATCATATAAATATTACTATTTTCAGAGTAAATAAAACTTTCTCAAATAATTTCCAAAAATCATATAAATATTACCATTTTTTAAGAGTAAATAAAAATTTCTCAAATAATTGTCATTTTTATATGGCCACCAACAATCTCAATTTCAGTAATGTTTTGCATTGAAGCTATACTTTTTGAAAGAGCACAACATTTTATTATATAAATTATATAGATTTTTTTTGTTTTTGTTTTATTTTTATTATTTTATTATATAAATTATATAGATTTTTTTGTTTTTGTTTTAGTTTTATTATTTTACTATATAAATTATATAGTCTTTTTTGTTTTTGTTTTTATTTTTATTATTTTATTATATAAATTATATAGATTTTTTTTGTTATATATTTTTTGTTTTATTTTATATTTTTTTTAATAATTGTCATACAAGTTGTTTAGTTTTATAAATGGATTAGTCTACGGAATTGACGATTTGGCTTGGAAGTCGATCGTCATCACTACTTTTCGGCCAAATCATTGACTCCGATCGGTACCAAAATCAGATCAATACTCTCCAGGACAACGACCGACGACAGCCATAGATGAGGGCCCTACATCCCCTCGAGAACCGACCATTTAAATGTGCCTCCTGCACGTAGACTTACTAAATGCATCCAATGCATGGCCAAAAAAACACGTCAACTTCGAGTATGTGGGCTAGAGGTATCGTTCTACCCCTGCTCTACAATGACATTGCAACAAGTAAACCTTCTTGCAAAGTTTAATAGTTTCTTCTGCAGTCTGCTTTAGTTTTCCTTTGGAGCGTGTGAGGAATGCCGATGTGCAAAAACTAGTGACCTTTGCAAATAGTGGCATTGCAAGAGGGCTCATGCTTTTCCCAAGATGAAAGCTCAAAATGCATATGGTTATGAGCGCATAGGTTGGAGATGGTTATAATTGTGAATGTAAAGTGTAAGCACTAACTTTGGCAACATTGAAACCTGTAAAAAGCCATAACAACTGGTTATTGATTGGAGTGATGAACACGATTGGAGTGGCAAGAACCATACCTTTGAAATGCTCCGAATGGTCACTGCGAGATCTTGAACCGGCCTTTCGTCTACAAAAATAAGGTATCAAGTGCAAAAACAAGGGAGCAGGGGTCAAACGTCGATACCTTTAGCCCACATATCCGAAGTAATTGACTTGTTTTTTTGGCCATGCATTGGATGCATTTGGGAAGTCTACATGGAGGAGGTGCATTCGAATGACCGATTCTCGAGGGGATGTAGGGCTATGATGCTTCTAGCTAGGTATTAATATGGTACTGGTTCTAGTACCTAATTCGTAATTGATGTAGGAACCTAATTTTCCTTTGAATTTTCTTAATCGAGTTTGCTAATTCAATGGTGCAGCAGGAATAAAGATGGTCAAGAGAAAATTCGTTCAAATGCTTTGTTGGATCTCTGAAGATCAAGGTGCATGACTCCAATATTACTAATAGAAGGTAGACAATTTACAAAATTTACACTTCATTGTCAAATTTGCAATTTTTCATGACACAATTAAAATGACTAAAATAAATGACTAATTCATATTCTTCTGGCTAGTCATTTTTTATGTCGTGACTAAATTAGTCGTTTATGTTAGTCATTTTTAACTCTGTCACTTATTATCTAGTCATATTCATTAATTGGTGACTAAATTAGTCGTTAATTTCAGTCGTTTATAGTTGGGTCAATCAAAATTGCTCATATTTAGTAGTAAATCACTTTAAAAACCTGTGGTGACTAGAATTTTTAGTCACCTAGTAGCTAATTCCTCATTTTGTACTAGTGTGAGCAGGACCAGATCTGATAATCACCAAGTACTAGAGTATGATACCGATGATGAGAATGGTGCTTGGGTTCTGAAGGTAAACTGAGATCTGAGGACCCAACGAATGATTTGGGTTTTTCCAGCTAAAAACCTCCTTACGGCTGCACACGTGCCCCTGCAAACAATATTTGATGGATAGTGATAACTATAAAGGAATAAATAATTTGAAGAGCGGATGGTGAACCTGGATGGTTTACCCTGGATGAGACTAGGGAAGATATCTCACTGTTGAAACCCCGTTGGCTGAAGACATTGTCTTCAAACCCAACTGTCATGGCACACGCTGTGCTGCTGCTTAAGGGATCCAAAATCATATAATAATAAAAAAGTGAAGTCTCCATTCAATTTATCTTTATTTTATAACTTTCAACTACAAAAACCCTAACTTTGACCTAATTAGGTCACTTTAACTTCTAATTTGCAGTTGACTTGCATGCATGCACATGGAGACTTAAATGGGTGCATGCATCATTAAATAATGCTTAAATGTCATGCATGCCAGTGGCCTTTGGATTCGGTGGCCCTCTTTGACCTAATGGTGATATCATATTGATGCACTAGATTTTATGTAGATGGCATTAGTCCTCAGTTGATTCCCTAACTATCAGTAACTGCTCGAACCCACAGGAATCACATCGGTTAGCGGTTTTGGTCCTCAATTCCTATTCAGATGAGGACATTACAGTCCTCCCCACTTGAGATTGCTTGTCCTCAAGCGACTGCAAACTGGGATTCTGCAATACTTGTTCTCCTTCCCATGTGGCATCCTCTGGAGGTAGTTCTTTCCATTGAACCAAGTATTCTCTAATCACTCGGTTCCTGAGTTTCCTTTCTCTAGTCTATATGATCTATTCAAGAATTAGTATCAGTAATCCCTCATCATCTAAAGGAGGTAATTCTATTGATGGCGCAATGTGTTTCCCAATGGTATTTTTCAGGTTGGACACATGGAATACATTGTGAATTTTACTTTCCTGTGGTAGTTCTAGTTCATATGCCACCTCTCCCACCTTCCTGATTATTCTGTAGGGTCCATAGAAGCGTGGTTTAACTTTTCTGCTCCTTTCTTCTTAAGTGAAGGCTATCTATAAGGTTGGAGCCTTAAGTATACCAAATCTCCTACCTCAAATATCCGCTCAACCCTGTGTCTGTCTGCATACAACTTCTGTTGATTCTGAGCTGTCTGTAAGTTTTCCTTCAAGATTTTAAGAATATCCTCACTTTCCTGTATCCAATCCTTTTCCTTAGGAGCCCTACTATCTCTGAATACTAAATATGCATAGTCCAAGGCATTGTAGCCATATAATGCCTTAAAATGTGTCATCCTAATAGACATGTGATAGGTAGTATTGTAGCAGTACTCCCCTAAGTGTAGCCATTTAATCCAAGTTCGTTGCTGCCCTGTTACGTAGTTCCTTAGATATCCTTAAATACACTTGTTGACAATTTCAGTTAGTCCATCTCTCTAGGGATGATAACTTGTGCTGGTAGCAATTTCATTCCCCACTAATCTGAATAGTTCCTGCCAGAAGGCACCTGTGAATCTACTGTCTCGGCCACTGACTATGGTCTTAGGTAACCCATGTAACTTGAACACCTCCCTGAATAATAACTCAGCTACTTGAGCTGCAGAGTAATCAGATGATATAGAAAATAAATGTGCGAACTTGGTCAAACTATCAACTACGACATATAAACAATCCTACCCTTGGACCTTGGGAAATCCTATAATAAAGTCCATGGAGACACTTTCCCACTTTTGTTCTGGAATTGGTAGTGGCTGAAGCAACCCTGCTGGATGGATGTTCTCGATCTTGTTCTGCTGACATATGCTACATTCCTGTACGTGTTGCATAACCTCCCCTTTGAGGCCCTTCCATGAGAACCTCTCTCGGATCTGCTTGTTGGTCTTCAAGAAACCCTGATGTCCTGATAATGGAGATTCATGTGCTTCTTATATGATCTTTTTTCTCAAAGTTGATTATGGGACAAGGTATATCCCATTCTTGTAATAGATGATTTCATCGACAATCCTATACCTGTCATCCTGAATCTATCTATCCAATAATTCACAAGTGAATTTATTTTTGTAGTATTCTACTAAGAGAAGTTCCCTCCAATCTGTGGATATACTCATGAGAGATAGTGAGGTGGATCGCCTGGATAATGCATCAGCTACTATATTATTCTTACCTTTTACATACTCGATCTCGAAATCGTAGGCTTGTACTTTGCTGACCCATTTCTGTTGGCGCTCATTCAATTCCTTCTGCTCCAAGAAGTACTTGAGGTTGTTATGATCTGTCTTGATTTTGAACTTACTACCCACCAGGTACTGTCTGAACTTCATGAGAGCATGTAAGATGGCTAGAATTTCTTTGTCATATATGGAGTAGTGGCACTCATAGTTATTTAGTTTCCACCTCTCAAATGCAATAGTGTGATGATTTTGCATCAATATTGCTCCTTTCCCTTCCCCCGAGGCATCACATTCTACTACAAATGGTTGTGAGAAGTACGGTAATGCTAAAACTGGGAAATAACTCATAATGACTTTCATCTCTTTGAAAGTTTTATGTGCTAGTTCTGTCTAGGTGAATGCTCCCTTCTTTATGAGATCTATGAGGGGTGTGAAAAATTAGGGATAATCCCTTAACATACCTTCGGTAATAAGTGCAAAGACCTAATAAGCCTCTCAATTCTGTGATTGTTTTTGGCGCAGGAAAATCTTTGATAGCTCGGATTTTCTCCATATCAAACTGTACTCCTTTCTCACTGATTATGTTCCCTAGATACAACATTTCCTTCATGCCAAATTCACACTTGACATTTTTGTGTAAACTGAGTGTTCTTCTATAATGCTCAGTACTTCGTCCAGGTCTTTCAGGTGCGCCTGCCACATTTTGTTGTAAATCAGGATGTCATCAAAGAATACTATCAAAAACTTACATAGTTGAACTCTGAAGGTATGGTTCATGCACGACTGAAAAGTGGCTGGAGCATTGGTAAGTCCAAAAGGCATGACCAAAAACTCATAGTGACCATAGTGACAACGAAAAGCTATTTTGGAGATGCCTTAGTCCCTTACTCGGATCTGATGGTACCCTGAGCGAATATCAATATTGGAAAAGTATTTGGCACCCTGTAGTTCATCCATGAGTTCATCAATCCTAGGGATGGGATACCTTTTTTTAATGGTATTTTTGTTGAGTGCTCGATGGTCGATGTACATTTGCAGTGTACCATCCTTATTCTTGACCAATACCACTGAAGATGCGAAGGGGCTAGAACTGGGCCGAATGTATCCAAGCTGCAGCAATTCTTTGATCATTTTTTCGATCTCATCCTTGTATCTTTTGGGATGCCTATAAGGAGTGGTGATGACTGCCTATGTCCCCTCCTCTAGCTCAATGATGTGTTCAAAGCCTCGGTCTGGCGGTCTACTTAATGGAAGGTCCCGAAATACCTTTTCGTGCTTCTGTAACAAGGCCTGAATATCACCTAGGTGTTGTGTGCTGTTTTTTGGAGGTTTCCTAAAGGTGACAAAACATTCTGCAGCCCATTCTATGTCATCATGTCTGAGTACTGCCTGCATCCTCTATGAAGAGACCGGTTTTTAGGGATACGTGTTCATGCCCCTCAAAAATACCTGTTTTTCGTTTGGCCCCTAGAATTCCATTTCCATTGCCCGATAGTCTGTAGTATATTTTCCTATTGAATAAAGCCGCTAAACACCCAATACTACATGAGTATTTGATACATCCACTACATAAAATGAATCTATCATCTGATAGTTACCTAATGTGACATTCAATTTTGGAATCCAGTAGTTGCACTCCATGGTGGAGTTCCTGGCTACTGCTACAGTAAACCCTTCAAACTTCTCGGTCTGAAAACCCCTCTTGGCTACCTAAGCGGAGTCAATGAAATTGTGGGTTTCTCCCCCATTAATCAATATTCCTACTTTGTGACCTTGTACTACTCCTCTAACCTTGAGAGTATGGAATCTTGGTACTCCAGATAATGTAGCAATGACTCCCTCTGTTGTATCACCCTTAAGTGATTCTTCCTCAGCTTCCCGTAGTTCTTCTGTGGCCCCCTGCTCATAGTCCTCCTCGTCACTATCCGAATACACTTTGATGTAGTGAGCCTTTTCCTTCCCCGTACACCTATGTCCTGGCACCCATGGTTCTTGACAAGTGAAACATAATTTCTTCTACCTTAAGTCTTTTCTAGTGTCCTTGTCTAACCCTGTTTTCTTGGGAACATCCTACTGGAAGGGTTTCTTGTCCTTGTCCCTAACAGGAAAGTTTGTTTTGAGAGGGAACCCATTCTTCGAAACTAAATCATGGAGATCTCTGGCTCTACTAATGGCATCCTGCAGAGTGGGGGGTTTGTAGGCTTTCACCCATCCCCGTAGTGGATCTGTTAGGGCCTTATTAAATAACATCTTCTATTGAAATATTGTAACTTTGAAGAATATTCTATATTTATGTTTTTGTTGTCCCCGATGGTCCTACCGGGAGAACTACTTGTATTACTTTGCACCCCGATGCTTCTAATCGGAAGAACTAATAAGAGTCATGAGGCAGTCCCCTCTAATTGTAAAGGTGGGTCATTAGCACCCCAGTGTGGTTACTTGAGCCTACATGTGTAACTCGATCCTTCATGTCGAAATGAATAATTAAAGTGAACGAATGAATATAAATAGAGTTGTGGTGCTCCTCATTTGAAGCACACACTCTCACTTGTGTAGCGCATTAGTGGAGGAGAGAGGAGTAGCTGGAGAAGGAGGAGGATCAGGATTTGATCTCCTTTTTGGTTTGACCTTTTATCTTTTTGGGGCATCTATATTGAGGAAGCTTTTGTTGGGTTTTTCCCTTTAGGGTTTTCCCAGGATAAATCCTTGTGTTCCTTTTTTATGGATTTTCTTGTCTATCTTTCAGTGATCCTATTTATATGCTTTTGTTATGAAATTGAAATGAAATACTAATGATCTAGCTCAGCATATTAAAATTCAACATGGTATCAGAGCCACCCTAAAAGAAGACATTGTACAGCTACAGAAGCCAGGGATTCTTACTTTTTGGGTCTCTCTCCACAATCGATCATCAAAAGAAGGCTAGGCTCACTCTCCATTAAAGGGCGCATCTTTCTGGCGAAGCGAAATTCGATTCCGAGCATTTTTAGTTTTCGGTGCAAGAAATTAGGGCTTTCTACAGAAGAAGAATTTTTGAGTGAGCCCAGCATAGGATTTCTCTCCTCATCAAAATCGAAGTTTAGAGACCTGGATCAATATTTTTAGTTGGGTGAAACTTTGGGAAAGTCAAACCCTAGTTTGACCTCGAGCTAGAAAAACCCTAAATACTAAAACGGATAAGTTTTGGTACATTCGCTATATCTTGGGATTGGTGGAGGATCAAGAGCTGAAAAATGTAGAGGTCAAATATAAAATCATTATATACACTGTGTCCAAAATGCAGCCTCATATTCGCTATATTATGGGAGATATGATCCCTCCAACTTAGGGTTCTAGCCTCTTCTAGGATTCATCCCTAAACAAGACACCTGGGGAGAATTGCAATATATTGGGATACAAAGGTCCAAATGAAATTTTGGAAGATTTTCCAAAAAGGGAACGGAATGTAATTTCTATGGTCTAAGGTTTAGACTCATTAGATGAAACAGTCACACACGGTAGTTTATACAACTTTGTTGTTTTGAACAGTCCTATAACAGGTCACCTTGGTAAAATGATCATAAGTCCGAATTGGTGAAACAAATTCTAATGAAACCTGTGGTGTTGGAACAAGAACATGCGATGGTACGTCAATTCGAATTTTTAGACATAGAGGAGTAGTAATTTTAGAGATAGCATAGAAACAGTATCAGGAATTTATGTAGGAGAAATTGGAAAACTAGGGCTTTCTATTCCGAGAGCTTCCCTCCACAGTTTTCAGAAAAGGAGTACATCAGACAACTTATCTTGAAGAGATATATATTTCTATCCAATCATATATGAAAGATTCCAAGTTTTGAAAATTAGGGTTTCTCTGACAAACCCTAGATCAGCGAGCTTCGGAACGAGGACAGACACCTCAAATCGGTAAGATCTAATCTTTTGCTATTTCCATTTGAGGTTCTCATGAGCTTGATGATAAGCTTGGTGAAGTTGAAAAATTTCAAGCATGGAAGTATTTGATCTCTCTGAATAAAATGAATTGGACACCTACATGAGTAGAGAGGTTCCAGTTCTAGAGGGAGATGAGGCTCAAATCCTTACACCAAAAGAACTTGGTCAAGGCCAAGAACATCATTGCTGATTCAGTCACGGATCAACTTGTACCACTGTTTCTTCCCTAAAGACACCGAAAGAGATGTTTGATTCCTTGACCAAGCTATTTGAAGGAAAGAACATACATTATAATATGACCTTAAGAAACAAATTGAAGAGGTAAAAGAAGAAGTGAAGAATGCATAAGTAGTGATAGCCACCTTGAATGGCCTCCCAGGATCATGGGATTCATTCATGCAAGGAATGTGTGCCAAAAGGAAGTGATTAATTTCAGTCGACTCTGGGAAGAAGAAGAAGCTCAACTCATAAGAAGAGAAGGAGAAGATGGGAGCAATTGAAGATCAAACTCTCATCATTCAAAGAAGATCCCTCAAGCGATGAGGAATATGAAGAACTCAATTCTTGAAGAACCTCTTATCCATCTTTATCATTTGGATAAGAAATGATGATGTCAAGAATGAAGAAGATGATGAAGTAGAAGAATTAAGAAGGAGTCTACCCACGAAATGAATAAAAGATAAGTATTCAATTGTCATGATATTGTTTTGTTATACATTTGATTATATTCATTTGATGTGTTATGCATGATAGACTAGTTGCATTAATGGCAGTAGTGAGATATGGATGAATGTTGTGTTGGCTAAACAATTGCATGATGCATAATAATTTGTCGTTATGCATATGTTTTATGAAATAGTTCTAACCATGCAACTGGTGCATTTGAATTGTAGGAAAGGTCCTGTACAACTGCCTACAAGAAAAGAAGGATGAGACTTGTTCTGAAGAACAAGTGATGACAATTCAATAAACATGAATGTGAAGCTCCCAGGGTCAGAGACATCATCATGAAGGAAAGAGCTTCAAAGAGCGGTAGATCTGCCTCGAAGGATGAAGACCACCATGGTTATGAAAGAAGCTATGATCAAAGAGTAACAATTGATCATGAGGAATGATGTATTTGATATTGTTTTGAGACATAAAGGGAAGTACGTAGTATCCTCCATATGGATCTACAAGAACAAGTGTACAAAGAAAGGTTCATGATTTGCCTCAGAAAGAATAAACTCTGACATGACGTACTCTATTGACAAGTATATATCAAGCGTAGAACCACCTGCATAGAATGAAGAGGGAAGATGATACTCCACTTCAGGGGGAGTGACTACAGAAGATATCTAAGTTCGACATGGTACAACATGACGGACAACTTCCTGATGGATCGAGACTTTACCAAAAGTAAAGTGGGTTCCAACCTTCAAGGTTGAATATAGAAGACTAGGATATGTTGATGACCTGACAAGACGAACTCATGGAAGATGTTATGATGAAAGAATACTAGAATGATGTTTGGGATATAGTACTCAAACCAGAAAGAAAGAATGTGGTATCTTCCAAAAGGATTTGCAATATAAAATATGTTGCAAATAGAAGTAAGGAAAGACTTGTGGATAAAGGTTTCTATCAGAAAGAGGGAATTAATTATGAAGAGACATTTTCCCCAGTAGCACGGTATAATTCGATTAGAGCTATCATGGCACTTACATCCATGATGAAGTGGGACTTATACCAGATGGATGTGAAAACAACTTTTCTGAATGGTGTGATCGAAGAAAAAATATACATAGAACAACCACAAGGATTTCATGTTGAAGATAGACATACTCACATATGCAAGTTGAAGAAGGCCTTGTATGGCCTTAAACAAGCTCCTCGAGCTTGGTATGAAAGGATAGATAGTTTCCTGTCGAGCATGGGCTTTACCAAGAGTAAAGTTGATCCTAACCTTTATCTCAAGGTTGTAGAAGATGAACATGTCATACTATTACTGTATGTGGATAATCTATTCCTGACAGGGAATGAGAAACAGATTGTAGAATGCAAGAAGAAGCTCACTGAAGAATTTTAGATGAAAGACCTTGGGATAATGAATTATTTCCTAGGTCTGGAAGTATGGAAAAATTTAGAAGGAATCTTCCTCAACTAGGGAGAGTATGCAGTAGATATATTGAAAAGATTCGATATGTTGGAATACAAAGCCATGGACACACCCATGGATTCCAACTTGAAGTTGTTAGCTGATGACTCATAAGAGTTAGTGGATGTGACTCAATACAGACATATTATTGGGTCGTTAAATGTATCTAACAAATACCAGACCAGACATTTGTTTTGTTGTGAACACCTTGAGTCAGCATCTAGTTCAACCTAGACGTGTTCACCAAATAGCTGCAAAACATGTGATGAGATATCTAAAAGGGACTATAGACTTTGTTATATACTATGATGGAAACCATGACTACATATTTTATGGCTATACAGATGCAGATTGGGATGGAAGTATCTTAGACAGGAAAATAACATCAAGTAGATGCTTTTGTTTGGGGTCTGCTATGAGTTCATGGTTTAGCAGGAAATAGTCCAGTGTTTATCTAAGCACGATTGAAGCAGAATACATAGTAGATTGCTCTGGTAATTTGTGAAGCCATATGGCTTCGGAAGCTGATATCAGGTCTCTTTGACCTAAAGATGGATACTACAATGATTCTATGTGATAACTAGAGATGTGATGATAAATAACCCTGTGTTCTGTTGTAACACATAGAAATCCGGTATTTCTACATACGAGATAAGATGCATATGATGATGTTTCAGTATTTACATACTGTAGATGCAAATGATGGTGATTCAATATTTCTATATTGAATATAGAGATGATGATGTTTCAGTATTCCCATACTGAAGATATAGATGATGATGATTTCAGTATTCCCTTACTGAAGATATAGATGATGTTTCAATATTTACATACTGTAGATGCAGATGATGGTGATTCCGTATTTCTATACTGAATATAGAGGTGATGATGATTTCAGTATTCACATACTGGAGATACAGATGGTGATAGTTCAGTATTCACATACTGAAGATGTAGATGATGATGTGTTGACAAAGCCTCTGTCTCAGGTAAAGTTCGAACACTTTCGAGACAAGCTTGGTGTTGTTCGGAAAGGCCTTCCCCGAAAGGGCGAGTAGTGATATTGTAGTGGGATTGTATCATCCCTGGAACTTTCCCTAAAGTGATCCGATGAATTTGGTCCTCGAGAACGAAGTGGGATTGTATCATCCCTGGGCACTTGCCCTAAAGTGATCCGGTGACCTCGGTCCTAGAGAATGAAGAAGGATTGTATCATTTTGGGACATCTATCCAGAATAGATCAGGTGACTTTGGTCCTCGAGAATGTAGCAGGATTGCATCATCCTTGAACTTTGGTTCAGAAAGGTATCCAGAGGCTTTGATCCCCGAGAATGTGGCAGGATTGCATCATCCTTGAACTTCGGTTCAGAAAGGTATCTAGAGGCTTCGGTCCCCGAGAATGTGGTAGCATTGCATCATCCTTGAACTTCGGTTCAGAAAGGTATCCGGAGGCTTCGGTCTCTGAGAATGCGGTAGGATTTCATAATCCTTGAACTTCGGTTCAGAAAGGTATCCAAAGGCTTCGATCCCCGAGAATGTGGCAGGATTGCATCATCTTTGAAATTCGGTTCAGAAAGGTATCTAGAGGCTTCGGTCCCTGAGAATGTGGTAGGATTGTATCATCCTTGAACTTCGGTTCAGAAAGGTATCCAGAGGCTTCGGTCCCTGAGAATGTGGTAGGATTGTATCATCCCTGGATTTAGGTCCAAAAGTGATCCAAATAATTTCGTCTTCATATTGTGGATTGCAGGTTGTTGTTGATGATGATGTTACTGATCGAAAGATCAGAGTATGATGATGATGACGTACTAATCAAAAGATCAGAGTATGATGATGATGACATACTATTCGAAAGATCAGAGTATGATGATGATGACATACTGATCAAATGATCATAGTATGATGATGATGACGTACTGATCGAAAGATCAGAGTGTGATGATGGTATTACTAATCGAAAGATCAGAGTATGATGACATACTGATCGAAAGTTCAGAGTATGATGATGATGTTGTTGTTCGAAAGTTCAAAGTATGATGATGATGTTATTGATGTTGTTGATTGAAAGATCAGAGTATGATGATGATGTTGCTGTTTGAAAGGTCAAAGTATGATGATGATGTTATTGATGTTGTTGATCGAAAGATCAGAATATGATGATGATGTTGTTGTTCGAAATTTCAAAGTATGATGATGATGTTACTGATGTTGCTGATCGAAATATCAGAATATGATGATGATAATGGTGTTGATCGAAAGGTCAAAGATTTAAAGATGTCGTTGCTGATCGAAAGGTCAGAGTGTTGAAGATGTTGCTGCTGATCAAAAGGCCAAAGAGCTGAAGATGTTGCTGCTGATCGAAAGGTCAAAGTGATGAAGATGTTGCTGTTGATCGAAAGGTCAAAGTTGTTGCTGATCGAAGAGGTAAAATTTATTGATCGAAGTGGTAAAAGTGTTGATGTTATTGAAGATTGAAGATTGAAGATGAAGACTACATGATGTTGAAAAGCTTCCAACGATTTATAGATGTGTTACCCTGATGATGTTGATGATGTCCTCTCTCTCTCTCCTATTATTGTTGTTGTTGATGTTGTTGTAGAATACCCTTCTTGTTAAGGGGAAGTGTTGAAATATTGTAACTTTGAAGAATATTCTATATGTATCTTTTCGTGGTCCCCAATGGTCCTACCAGGAGAACCACTTGTATTACTTTGTACCCCAATGCTTCTAATCAGAAGACCTAATAAGAGTCATGAGGTAGTCTCCTCTAATTGTAAAGGTGGGTCATTAGCACCCCAGTGTGGTTACTTGAGCCTACATGTGTAACTCGAGCCTACATGTCGGAATGAATAATTAAATTGAATGGATGAATATAAATAGAGGTGTGGCACTCCTCATTTGAAGCGCACACTCTCACTTGTGTAGCACATTAGTGGAGGAGAGAGGAGTAGCTGGAGAAGGAGGAGGATTAGGCTTTGATCTCCTTTTTAGTTTTACCTTTTATCTTTTTGGGGCATCTATATGGAGGAAGCTTTTGCTGGGTTTTTCCCTTTAGGGTTTTCCCAGGATAAATCCTTGTGCTCCTTTTGTATGGTTGTGCTTGTCTATCTTTCAGTGATTCTGTTTATATGATTTTGTTATGAAATTGAAATGAAATACTAATGATCTAGCTTAGCATATGAAAATTCAACATCTTCAACCTGCTCTCGGACACATCTGTTACCATGACTGCTATCCTCTGGAATTCTGAGATGAAGGATTCTGTGCTACTTGTCTATTTGAGTTGATCCAACTCCCTGAAATCTATCTCTGGATCCTTCCTATCAAACCTCTCCATGAGCTTCTAAGTGAACTTAGCGTAGGAGTGTATGGTGTTGTGACCTAATGTCACTAATCCATGATACCACCACTCGTGAGCTTCTCCGTCCAGCTGGAGTGTAGCCAATTTAATGGCATCTGTCTCTGTCATGGGATTGAGTTGGAAATAGGAATCCAACTTTTGAACCCATGTCCTTGCGGAACCTCTGCGAGTCCCATCAAAGTTTGGGATGGTCAAACTGCCCAAGGTCTTTGCAACTCATATTTGTGATTGAATCCCTTATTGAAATTCCTGGGCCTGTTCCTACTCTTCATGTTGCAAAAATACGAAAAAGACATGGCGGCATGAAACTCATCCCCTAAGTCCCTGTATTCCTACAAATAAGCCCCAAAAGCTTCACTAGGCTCTACCTACATGACTGGACCTCCTACTGCATCTGCGAAGAAGTGAGGCATAGTAGGCTTGTTGGAAGTTCTGCTATGTATGTGTGGTGTATTCTGTATATTGGTATACGCAACCTTTCCACTGCTACTTGTAGACCCTTGGTCTACTGGTGAGGGAGGTGTTCTATTGTTACCTAGTTCTGGTATCGCCGATAATCTGTTGATTGCATTGAATACATCTTTTTTCTCTTTGGCTAAGTCTTGCAATGCAGATACTAAGTTGTGGAACTCCATCCTGTCCTCATCTTCTCCCGTTCCTTTTCCCCTGTCAGAGTGTATACCTATTTGTTCCATGTCTGAGCTGATATCTTCTAGTTGGATATCCTCAAAGTACTCCATGTACCTACTCCTTCTTTTCCTATAGGTTACAAAAGGGTCATCTTCTGTATTCATTTATTTCTCATTTCTTAATCCCACATCTGGCCAAGAAGATAGCTCTGATACCATTGTAATATCCCAAATACTGATATTTTCTATTTCTATGCAAAGTTACTGAAACAGCCGCGCATGCGAACTTGCATGCAAAAATTCCCTATTTTATAGCTGAAATTAGGGTTAGGGTTTGCAAATAGAATGTAACACTTACCATTGATAAGTTGGATGAAATGCTCTTGAGATAATATGCATGTGGCAAGAGCCGATTTGGAGATGAACTGGTACCTTCCGCCTCTGGTGATACCCCAGCAGCATGAACCCAAAATCAGCTAAGGGTGACGTTTTTAGTGAAGGAGATGTCTGTTGAAGCTAAGAATTTGCACGAGTGATAGTATTCCTAAAACAGGAAGAATATCTGAGGTCTCTAGGCAGGCTAGCGAATTGATCTCGAGGTTTAGCTGCTCATGCCCCCCTAATCCCGAAATTGATGATAATGCTTCAGATGAGCAATCGGATCTGATAATAACTAGGTACTAGAGTATGATACCAATGATGAGAATGGTGCGTGGGTTCTGAATTTAAACTGAGATCTTAGGACCCAATGAATGATTTGGGGTTTTCCATCTAAAAACCCCCTTACGGCTGCACACGTGCCCCTGCAAACAATCTTTGATGGATACTGGATAACTATAAAGGAATGAATAATTTGAAGAGCGGATGGTGAACGTGGATGGTTTACCGTAGATGAGACTAGGGAAGATATCTCATTGCCGAAACCTTGTTAGCTAAAGACACCGTCTTTAACCCCAACTGTCGTGGCGCACGTTGTGTTGCTACTCAAGAGCTCCAAAATCATATAATAATAAAAAAGTGAAGTCTCCATTCACTTTATATTTCTTTTATAACTTTCAACTGTGAAAACCCTAACTTTGACCTAATTAGGTCACTTTAACTTCTAATTTGCACTTGACGTGCATGCATGCACATGGAGACTTAAATGGGTGCATGCATCATTAAATAATGCTTAGATGTCATGCATGCGAGTGGCCCTCTTTGACCTAATGGTGATATCATATTGATACCCTAGGTTTTCTGTAGATGGCATGAGTCCTCAGTTAATTCCCTAAGTGTCAATAACCACTCGAACCCACAGGAATCACATAGGTTAGCGGTTTTGGTCCTCAATGCCTAATGAGATGAGAACATTACACCCAACATGTAAAGCAATGACTCAATATTCAATGTAGTGAATCCATGCACCCGAATGAGTTAGCTAATGTGTTAGGAGGGCCTTAGGTTCAATCCTACCTAGGAATAAGAAGGAGTGAGGGTTTTCATATTTCCAAAAGTTTGTGTATTCATCAAGTTTTCATCTAATGTGAATTCATAATAAAAATCATAATTTTTATTAATATATATATATTAACAATTTATTATAAATCTTTGTATTAATAATTTATTATAAATCTTTATATTAATAATTCATTATAAATATCTATATTAATAAAATTAACAAGCTTGCACACTTATTTCATCGTCTTCAATAAATCCTCATTTATAAATGAACCAACTATAAATCTTCAAAGTTCCCAAGTATTCAACATTATCTATATGTGAAAAATGTTTATCATCTCTGCATATTGGTTTCGATCTATAATCTATTAATCAAATTTAAAATGGATTAATCTCAATAAATTTGATACCAACGTTTTTTGAGACGCTTGAGCTGAAACGCCATAAGATATGCACATTTCCTAAGCGTTCAGATTCATAATCAATTGCAGTTTCTGGTTTATCTATGTTTTATTTGAATTGTTGTTCAATGGCTATTTCACGGCTATTTGCTGATTAGCAGTAACGTACTCGTTGATATTTTTGTCTTTTGCCGAGTTCACCTGTAAATCCATCTTTCACGATTTCAAAATTGATTATGCTTGTTTTCTAGGTAAGTTTCCTTAATATAAAAAACTTCATTAGAATGTTTTTGCATATAAAATATAATTGTAAATTCCTTCAAGGCAATCTTCATGCTGTGAAAAAACACATGTCCGATATAATCAAATTTACAGCTATTGCACACTGAATAGGGTTCGACAAAATAATAGCAAGACAACAGACCATTCCAGTTTTTCTCTCTCTTAACTTGGTGAACTTATAGATAGCATATGCTCTCCATCGTCTCTCCCAATTGTTATTGGAAGATATACATAAAACGTCTATGGAATATACAAATTATGGCTTGCCTCCTACACCATCAAATGATCTCAGTTTCTCGGATTTCCTTACACACAGTCAAATCGACATTACTAATGCACAACCATCTGTGCAACTTGATGAATCCATTTTTTCAGTTTCTAGTGAATCGACGAACATTAATTAGAAGAGCTTACGGTTCTCTTTTGGTAAGAATAGAAGCAGTGCGTTCATGGAATGGAAGGCTATAAATCTTGATCCACCAGGTTTCCAGAAGCCCAAAAAAATACCATATTTGCATAAGCGCTGTATCTGTTTTTTTAATGGCATCAATAACTGAAAATTTTTCCCACCATGAAGTTATAACAAGAATTCTGTGAAGAGGAGAATGGCCGTTAGCAATAATTACCACAAGGTTGCTATCCACCATCCTGTAGCCAAATGCAAGACGCGAGAACGGATGACTGATGTATTTAGTTTTTATGGGCTTTAGTGCCTGTAAAACCCAAGGTAAGCTTTTTGGTAGCGATTTTCTTTTTTCCCTACTTCAAATCTTGTGCATTAATCGGTTTGTAGGTCTGATTGTTCAACGGGTAATTGTTGTGTGAGATAGAAATATAATGTAGAAATATGGTCTTTTGTTTGAACAGTTTCTATTGTATAGGATGTGATCCTATTGGATGTAGTTTAACTTATCAGTTTTTTATATGTGTAACCTTAGTTTTTTTATATGTGTAACCTTTATTTCTGAATAAAATTGAGTTGAGTATTTCTTCTCTTTTGTATCTGAGCGAGCCTTTGTGCTCTGCTGGCTTGGTATCAAAGCCAAGTTAAGTGCTACTGATGTTTGAGGGAACCATAAACCATTGCTGGGCTGTGAGGACATGGAGTAGTGTGATTTGAGTGAGTGAGGCTTGCATGGAGTCGTGAGCTCTGACCTAACCTCAGCCAGATCATTTTAAAGAAGAAATGTGCCAAATCAAGGATAGTTGATGATTACTGGAAGAGAAATCCATCAGGGAAAACGCTGGCCAATATATCTCACATGTAAATTTTTTCTTCCTTCGCGGACATTCACTGTCTTTCACAATCTGTTTCACGGGCGTTAACACTGCATTCAAGCTGTTTTTTTAAGACCGTCACATTTTCCAAAGAAACCGGCGGGCGCTGTTTCTCTCAGCAGTTGCTTCTCCAACATCCTTGAGAGCGCCGATGGTGCTGTCTCTAGAAGGATTAAGTGCGTCGGCAGTGCTCTTCACCATAGAGAAAAGAGCGCTGGATCAGGCGCAAGTAGTGAGCTCTGGGTTATTTGTCTGTGTGAAAGTGGAGGAGGTGGGCCACTATTTTTTTGTTCCCTTGTTTGATTAAAGTAACGTGCCCTACAGTTTAGTAAAAATGGAAGATATGTCACCTGCCGATTTAGACATTCAAAATTGAATGGGAAAATTATGTAAATTGGAAATTCAAGCTAATCAGTGTACTTGAAGCTCTTAGTTTGTGGCTGATTGTGAACGGGGATGAACATAAGCCTACAGATCTGTTGTCTCTCTCAGATTGGAATTTGCTGAAAACCTAAGTAAATGTGTTGATTAGTATATCTGTAAAAGACAACATCATACTCCACATCAGAAATTTCAAGGCGTCCAAAGACACATGGGACAAATTGGAAGGTTAGTATGAGACATCTGATTCTAATATAATTTTGTTTTTAAAGACCAAATTATTGTCTATCAAGATGGATGTGAATGAAACTATGAACAAATACTTCTCTTGCATCAAAGACTTAAGAGATAATATGGGTGACCTAGGTGAAGAAGTATCTAGTATTGATTTGGTATCTATGACATTAAAAGGTTTATTGCGAGATTATAAAATATTCATCTCAGCACTTGCAGCAAGACAGACCCCTCCTACATTTACAGAGCTCGGTGGAATCCTGATACAAGAAGAAGAAATAATGAAGATTTACGAGCCTCAATCTCAGACTTCATATCAGGTGTTGATAGAAAGAGGCAGATACCCACACAGAGGGAATCACTGGAATCCTCATAGAGGAAAGTTCCGTGCAAGACATAGAGGTATGTCACGCAATGACTCTAGTGCTAATAAAAATGTTGTATTCCATTATTGTAACAAATTAGGTCACATAGCTAGATATTATTTTAAAAAGATAAACAATGAATCAAACAACAGAAACATAAAGCATAATGGAAATTATGTTAGAAAAGACACCCTAAATGCCAATGGACTTAAAAACCTAAGACTCTTTATATCTTAACATGCTTTGTCTGTTGAGGCAGATGATGAAAATGCATGGTTCATAGATTCAGGTGCATCTGCCCACATGTCCTGTAATAGAGATTGGTATGATGAGTATTATGAAAAGTATAATGGCACACACATCTATCTGGGTGATAATAGGTCTCACAAAGTCCTAGGTTATGGAGTGATAAGCGTTAACCTACCCGATGGACAATTTAAACAGATACATAATGTGATGTATGTACTAGGCATCAAGCAGAACTTAATATTTGTTTTTGATATCACCGATAATGATATGAAAGTTGAATTTGATAAATATAAGTGCCATGTGAAAGATGTCGAATTTCATTACAAGGTTATAGCGACATGATCCAGACTTGGTGCATTGTACAAGCTGGATGCAATCAAGGGAAACCATTAAGCACTAGCAACACATCAACTATTTCAGATGTCGAATTATGGCATCAAAGGTATGGACACCTCAATCATAATGATCTCATGTTATTACAAATGATCATATTAAATGTGTTGTATTTGCACTCGGAAAACAACACATAAATGAATTTCCTAACCATGAAGAGAAGAGATAGAGTGAACTCCTTGAACTAATACACACTGATGTATGTAGACCTATGCAGACCAGATCACTTGATGGTGCATTGTATTTTCTGTTATTTGTTGATGAAAGATCCAGGTTCACATGGGCTTACTTCATCAAAAGGAAACTTGCAATGTCTTTGAATACTTCAAGGAATTCAAAATCAAAGTTGAGAAGCGGACAAGTAAATACATTAAAATGCTCAGATTAGATCAAGGTGGTGAGTACACTTCTGGAGCTTTTAGAAGATACTGTACATAAAATGGAATCCAACAACAGTTCAGAGTCATTGATACACCTTAGCAAAATGGATTTGTTGAGAGGAAAAACAGAACATTGGTGGAATGTGCTCGCAACATGTTTCAAGGTAAGAACATCTCTAATGGATTTTGGGATGAAACAATTAACACTGTTGTGTACTTAAAGAATATGAGTCCAACAAAGAAACTAGAAATTTAAACCCCCTTTGAAGTCTTTTATGGCTATAAACCTCAAATTAGTCATTTCAGAATATTTGGTTCTAGGGATTTTGAATACATACCTAAATATGACAGAAGGAAATTGGATGCAAAATCCTAGTTCAGACAAATTGATTGCTAGTAGAGATGTTGTATTTCATGAAAATACAAATATATGTAACTGGATGAATAATGCTAATGAAGAACTGATCCCAGATGAGCATGTCAGAATAGATAAAATTCTTCAAAAAGTGCAGGATCAGCAGCAGGTGCAAGAACAATAGTAAGTTCAGGAACATGAATCAAGCATGAGTGATAGTACCTCAAATGATGAAACAACAAAAGACAAAAGAATCATGGATGAAACTCCAACATGTACTGTACTACCTAGAAGGTCATCTTGTCAAACTCACCCTCTAGTAAAGTTTAGAGATTATGCCTTGATGACTAGTATAATGAATGTCATAGAGCCATTAAAATATGAACAAGCCAAAGATAAGGAAGAATGGGTAACTGCAATGAATGAAGAATATAATTCTATTATGAGAGACAAAACTTCGGATTTAGTAGAATTACCCAAAGATAAAGTACCCATAGGATCAAAATGGTCATTCAAATCTAAACTTAAAGCATATGATAGTATTGACAAATTCAAGGCAAGATTAGTTGCTAAGGGTTATTCTCAGCAAGAGGGGATTGACTTTGAAGAGACATATGCACTAGTAGCTAAGTTAAACACCATCAGATTGCTAGTTGTATTACCTACTAAACGTAACTGGAGAATACACAAGTTAGATGTCAAATCTTCTTTTCTAAATGGTGATTTAAAAGAGGAAGTATACTTAGAGCAACTTGAAGGTTTTGTGTCGAAAGGATAGGAGAAGCTTGTGTGCAGGTTAAAGAAAGCTATCTATGGACTCAAATAGGCTCCTAGATCATGGTATATCAAGATTGACACCTTTTTCAAACAACAAGGATTTCTCAAAAGTAAAAATGATTCAAGTTTATATATTAAAGAAGATAAACAGGGAAATGTTTGTTTGATATCCCTATATGTGGATGATCTTTTCATTACATGTGGAGCATATAAATTAGTTGCAGATATTAAAAGTAATTTGTCACATGAATTTGAAATGAAAGAACTTGGAGACTTACATTATTGTTTAGGCATTGCTTTTTGGAGAGAATATGGTAAAACATTCATCACTCAAAGCAAATATGCAAGGGAAATACTTGACAGATTTCAAATGAGTGCATGCAAATCTGTATCCACTCCTTTGGATCAAAATGAAAAATTATATAACACTGATGGATCTAAAGAAGCCGATGGTACTTTGTATCATCAAATAATGAGTAATCTGAACTACCTCACTACTACAAGGCCAGACCTATCATATTCTGTTAGCATCCTTAGTCGGTTCTTGTCTAATCCATGTGAAACACATTGGAAAGCTACAAAGTAGGTTATAAGATATTTAAAAGAAACTGTTAATTATGGTATTGTATATACTGATGTATCTGATGTTCAGTTGGTAGGTTAATCTAACTCTGACTAGGAAGGAAATCCTAAGACAGAAGTTCCAATTATGGATATTCTTTTAACATTGGTTCGGGAGTCATATCATGGAGTAGTAAGAAACAACCAACTGTTTCTTTATCATCCTGTTGCAGCTGCAACAAATTCCCAAAATTCCAAAAAAGTTTAGGACCCTCCTTTGCTTGGATTAGTTCTTTGTCCTTGAGTTAATTCTAAATGCTTGGATTGAGCTACCAATTGTTTTTTATTCCCCCTCGGATGCTTGAAGTAATTCACTGTTTGATCAAGCTTTATCACTGCCTTGGAATGCATTTGAAGCATGCCTGAATCGGAAGTTATTTTGGTCAGTACCCCGCTGTTGCAGGTGGATCTTTGTTTTGGTCTTCCGCCGTTGCGGAAATAAATACACTTTCGTCTTCCAATTCGTTGGTTTTCACATTGGCCGATCTTTTGGTTTATGTCAAAAGGATTTGTCATTTCTTTCTCCGCCATTGCGGACGGAAAACCACCTCCTCTCCCGATCATTGCTTCAATGTTCCGTCTCCCGCCTGTGTTATTTTTGCCGATAACGTAAGTCGGGGGGATTCCGCCATTACGGAAGGCCGCATCTTTTGTGGCTCTGCCAAAGCTCTAAACTCTTTGAGCCTTTAGTTTCGTTGCTTCCAACTTAAGTCCCGACGTTGCGGACGGTGGTACGCTTTACGGTTCCGCCTTTGTGGAAGAGAGAAACACTAGCCTTTCTGATGTGCAGTCGTTTTGCTTCCGATTCAGACTTTACCCATTGCGGATGGATTTATCTTTTGCGGCTCCGCCGTTGCGGCTATCGTTTCACTATTGTCCCGATGAGTTAGTCTTCCGAGGTTCGAATATGCATGTCTCCACGGATGGCTTAGCGCTTTGGCCATCCGTCATTGCGGAAGGAAGTTTGCTTTCAGCTTCCGATCCAAAAGTGGTCCGCCATCCGATATGTTACCGGCCGTGAGAGTTTGACCATATGCATATATGTGATATCGGGGGGCACGTTGGATTATTCTATTGTTATTCTTTAACTGCCGTGCTCTGTCGCTATCGTGCTATCGATCGCTCGAGCTTGTTTGGACCCTATTGCCGGTACCCGCGTCCAGGTGGCAACTGTAGAAGCCTGACCGTCTTTGTCCCGCCATACACGCCGGATACACATCAGTGTCAGGTAGGCTTCTATTTTCTTTCCCCGTTCCGTTGAACGTTTGGTGGTTTTGGTTTTCCATGGTTAGGTGTTGCGGTTGTTTCTTTCCCCATAATTGTGTGTATATATTGTGGTTCTTAGTGGCATTGTTGTCCGCGGGGAGGGGCATTTTGACCCGCATACTATATTTTCCCCACCGTCGTTGTCGTGCGACCATGCGCGTAGAGAATGAGGGGGTTTGGTGCAGACGGCTGTTACGCTGTCTGCACCAAACCACCTTGTATGATAATATTGTGGGTTGGAATAGGTTCGTTGTGACCTTTTCTTTTAGGGTTGGACGGTTGGTCTCGATTTTGTGCTACCTGCATCAATTAAACCCCATCCATTTTCACCTATACGTTTTCGCGTGACCCCGTTGATCTCAGCGTCGATTTCCTAGCCGACTGAAAGGGATATGCCACTGCTCTTAGTTTATTGACAAAACGTGCATGGGCATGGTTTTGTTAAGGCATTGTTGAAAACCTGCGTAACTGCTACTATCTTTCCCGTGCAACGAGATGACCATGGCGTGCATAGAAAGCCGAAATGTGTTGCATATTAATGTAGATCTATTTCCGTCCTAAATGTGGTTGATAGAATTGTTTAATATCATACAACAGTGGTAGCTTGCATAGTTTACTGCATATAACTATTTCCCATCATGCTAGAAATAGACAAAGTCACTGAACACTGCACATTGTGTTTCAATAGTTCTTTTAGTTAGGCCATTTCAGTTTGTATACATGTATATATTTGCTTCATTGACTGATTGCTATCATGTTCAACAGAGAAGAAACAATACACTGCACATTGATGTCTTCAAGTTTTCCACTCAGCCAAAATGGCTTAATGTTACAATTTTATGGCAGGAAGAATCCACAATGTCAAAGAGGCAAAAGAAGAAGACCCCGGTGGTCGAGGAAGAGCCCGAAGTAGAAGTTGTCACTAAAACTAAATACATATACGAAGACACTAAGTTTATTTCTGGTATTGAACCTGAATACTAGTGGGGGGGAATATATAGACTGATCACACACAGAGAGGTTCCTGACATGGGCTTAGAAGAAGAGTCCATATATGCCAACATAGAAAGATATTTACTGATGAAGATCGCCACCAGACCAGATTTCTTCCCATGCTCTGAAGTAATCGGTTGGATTCTGCCCCGGCAGATGTCACAACAATGATCCTGGAAAATGTGGAAAGACAGGGATATGCTGCATATAGCCCTGGATATGTAGCGTTGGCTTACCACCTGCCAGAAGCCCAAGTATTTTTATCTGATGATTGGCTGAACAATATTAGAATGGACCCGGTAGAGACTTTTAAAAAGATGTTGTTGCAGGGAAAACACTACAGAGACAGACCGACGGGTGATTATGATACAGCAAGCTTAAGGGCCCCTTATAGGTTCATAGCTTTAATGCTGAACAGGATTTTTGGTAGAGCACATGGTAGGTTCTTTTAAGTTAGAGTGGATAGCCATCATTTTTCATGTTGCAACCCAGGGGACAATTTTCAACTGGGGTAGCCTTGTATCAAATAGTCTATCAGCTTGCTTGGCCTCAGATTTGGGAGGAGTGGCCCAAAAGAGGTCTGAATTCTATATGAGTTCCATACTCATCGATTACATATTGTGTAATCTGCCTTTCCCCGGACTCACTTGCATCTGGGATAGGGAAAGAATGCCTGTCTATGCTGCCTATAAACCGCTGTGGGAACGCAAATATCACAGCCTTTATCGAGAAGTATGTGCACACTTTATCATGCCCTTATACTCACTCATTCTCCTGAAGGAGTGTGATTGTATGTCAGAGGAGGCACTGCAAGTAATAGAGGAGTATGCAGACTACTATTTGACTGAAAATGGCCTGTACTTCAGGATGTTTGGAGGTTCGAGAGCACCTTCCCTGCTGCCCAAATATGCAACTGATTACATTATTCACAAGGAGGCAGTGAGACAAGTGTTCTTGGATGGAATAGGCAGCTTTCTGTTTGAGCACAAGAAGACCACCTATCCTCCTTTTCCCTTCAGGTTAGGAAGCTACAAGTTTACCAGAGTAAAAAACGCTGATGAATTTGTAGAAGAGCTGGAAAAGTTCCATTTTGGAGAGATGCCCTTCTGTAGGAATGATACTCATGGTAAAGTAGTTGAACACTTCAAAACAAACAATGTGCATTTTGAGTATGCCCACCATTGGGATCGGGAAGAATCCATCTTCCGAAATGCAGTAAACATGACAGCCTTGAGAAGAAGGTTCAAGAAAAACATCACCACCAAAGGTGGGAAGGGAGATGAACAAGCAAAGGCTGAGAAAGAAGCAAAGAGAAGAAATGAGGAAGCCCAGAGGTTGGCACAAGAAACTGCAGGGTGGCTTCCCACAGAAGAAGAAGAGAAAAGAAAGGCTTCTCAGGAAGCAGTTGAGAAAGCAGAAGAAGCAGCTAAGAAAGAAGAAGAAGAAAAGAAAAGGAAGCTGGATGAGGAACTCCAAAAGCAAGAAGCTGAAAGGCTAAAGCTAACATAGACATAGCAATCAACTTCTGAAACGGCTGCAGGGTAGACCCAGGACGTGGAGAACCCTGACGTTCAGGACCCACAAGTACCTGTTGCCAGCACACCCATGGTCCCCACACTCAAGTTGGTCCCCTTTGTACAAAAGGTGGGTGAAGAAATCCCTGATTTCAACACTGTTTATTATGATAGGACAACAAAGAGAATAATGAAAAGAACAGAAAGGAAAGTTGAAACAGAAGGTTTTCCTGGTAAAATGATAAAAGATACGCCTGTTATGTTGGAACAGACCAAGATCTGAGATTCACCATTAGAGCCGGGGCAGCACTGATTCAAGCTTCGGAGGATAATGTGGGCAGGATTATAACAGACTTAAAGCTATCCAAAAGGTCTTGTGCTCAATTGAAATACACCTTGAGGAAAGAGAGAGAGGAAGGCAATAGGCTGAAGTGGAAGTATGAAGACATGCAGAGGGAGATAAATGCTTCTAGGGCTGAATTGCAGGCCCTCCAAGTAGAAAGACAGGTTGTGGAAACTACACAGGAGGCTCTGGAGAAAGTGCAGAAAGAATGTCAAGAGCTAAGGAGTGAAAAGGAACAGCTGCTAGGAAAGCTAGAAGAGCTAGAAGAGCAGCAAAAGATTATCTTGCAGGTCAGTGAGATGCACTCCCAAGAACAGAAAGAGAAACATCAAGAGCAGATTTCTTCTCTGACAACTGCTCTAGAGGAAGCAAGGGAGCAGCAGGTTAACCTCCAACCGTTCAAAGAGCATATCTTGGCCCAGAAGGCTAAGATGCTGCAGCTACAGACTGCTATAGAAGGAGAAAGGTGCAAGGTGCTGCAAGTAGATAGTAGATTGGAGGAAATCCTGGAGACCTCCTCTTACTTTGTAGATCGATCTCAGGACATCCTCGAATTCCTGACTGTAAGAATGGCAAGGCTGGAAAACAAGGAAGAAACTTCAGCAGAACTGCCATCAAAGGATACACAGGCCCTTAAGTGGGATTATGACTTGCTGGAATTTGCTATAAATACCGCGGAGGATTTCAAAAAATCAGTTAAGAATATGAAAGGAGCATGCACCGAGTTTTTCAGAAGGCTTCTCATTACCTACAACCGGTGCCAGATAGAGGCCGAGCAGAGGCTTGAGGCTTTCCCGGATCACAACGCCTTTGTAGAGCTGTTGCAGAAGAAATACCAGGAGGAGGAAGCCAAAGTACAGGATATTAAAGCATTGAATGATTAGATCTTGAGAAGCGAAGTAGATCCTTCAGATATCAGCTTGCAGCTTCTGGAGGATCAACTTCAATTGAGTGTAGCCAGGATTGAGGCTATAAAGAACTAGGCTGCTAAGTTTGAGATTAATATTCAGTTTTTAGAGCCTTTTTCATTTGAGGGCATTGCCTCTGAAGCTTCGGCATGGAATAAATTTCTAGATGCCCAAGTGGGACCCTCCTCGTGAAGGATTGGTCACTTTTTGTAATATGTAACATTTTGTAAAAAACATTTGAGAAAAGTCAAGCATTGGGAAACGAAGAGTTGGGAAGCCCAAAGGTTACTTTGGGCAGCCCAACCATCTCACCCTTTTTGTATTAATGTAGAAAGTTTAGAAGGGGAAGGGGGCTTTTTCCCAGTTAGACATGAAAATATATATTGTAAGAAGAACTATTTCTCTTTGCAATAAAAAAGTATTGTTTGCCTGTTGGAGGAAGATGGGTGGCATTTTCAAATGTTATGCCGTGAATGGCTGAAAGATGAACTATTTTGTTTTTCTAGCTTTTTGTCCATTAACCGTGAGATTGTTCTAACTCTCAGAACCTATGTTCTTGTTTAAATGATTTCTGGTTTATTTTGTGGAATTACCACCATGAGTAATGTATGTTGTTCATAAAACAATTAGCTAACTGATTGTTGAAATATATTTAATCATTCATGTGTTGTAGGAACAAATATCACCTATCTGTATTTTCTCTTTATGATACATGCACAATTCACATTACTCACAAATAAGTTAAAGTTTGCTCCCTAGGGATAGATAGATAGATAGATAGTTAGTTTTATTTCTGCACATGTGATTTAGATGCTCGTGAGCCTAAGACGAGAGGTAAGAACCTGCGCATCACATTGTGAATAATCCTTGCATCCTTATCACCATGCATGGTTAATTAGGCATATGCATATCATACTTAAGTCAAAAATACAAAAATATACACGGTGGACCGGGCCACAACCAGTAAAACCTTTGTTTTTGTTACTTTGACCTACAGTAGCCAGACCGCAAACTAGACGGATTCCCCATACCAAACAGTCACGGGCTAGTTGGGAACGTTGACTGGGGAGAATCCCTTTCTGTTGTTGCCTGCGAATTTCCAGGCCTCAACAGTTCTGGCGCTAGAAGGAGGGACGCTAGTGCATGGCTGGCCGTGGAAACTTATTTTCCCAATATTACCTTACCAGCAGATGTTTTGAAGCTTGTAACCTGACCCAAGTACTTACAGGTTTCGGTTATACCTTTGAAGTAAGAAAGCCTGTTCTCACCCTACGTTTCTCTTTACTCAGACTTTGTTCCTTTACCTGTGCTCATGGCTGGTGTAATTGTGAATCATCCCAACCCATTACCTGCTTGGAGAGATAGATCCCCTTTGAACCTCACGCCTCCCTTGCATAACCTACCTCAAGCTTTTGATAAGATACTGCCTAAGTTTGACCGTGAGGAAAAGACTGCTGTAGATGACCACTTGCAGAGTTTCTATTTAGCAGTAGAAGGGTTAAGGGCTGGGGAGTACGAAGATGTTGTCTGTACATTATTCCCTCATACCTTGAAAGGGGCAGCTGCTTCATGGTATTTTTCTCTACCCACAAACTTGATCCAAGACTCGAATACTTTTGAAAGAATATTCATAAATAAATATGCAACTCAGAGAACTCATGCCTCACTAATGAAAGGTATTGGTTTGTTAAGAAAAGAGAAGAATGAGAAAGTGCATAGTTTTACTCAAAGATTTTCAATATACCTAAAGAACTTTTCTAAAGCTGACAAACCCTCAGACAAAGTCTTAATTGAATATTATACCTCAGCCCTAGGACCTGAGCTGGCCATGTTTGCCAAGATGAAAGCCAAACCTACATTGTCAGAAACTTATGAAGAGGCTAAAAGGGTAGAAGCTGAAAGGGAAAGTATAGAAGACTATCCCGAGCAATTGAGAGAAAATACTATAGAGAGAAGAACGTTATTGCTGTCTAAACCTAAAGAGGAGCAAGCACATGATTATTAGGGTATGCTGAAGATGATGCAGAAACTATCCAACCGAATAATAGATCTGGAAAAAGAAAGGGAAATGTGGAAAACTTACAAACCATACTATCCAAAAAAAGAGGATAGCGACCAATGGAAAATCCCTCCCCCAAATTTAGCCTCAATGAATATAACAGAAGTGGGAGGAGACAATTTCTATACTTTTCACCAACAACCTCATTCGGAAAAGAAGTGCCCTCAATGGTTTAATTCGATGACATTGGTTATGAATCAGCTGCTAGATTCTAAATTGACCAAGGACAGTGGTAAAGAGGAAAAGAAAAACCAGACTATGGAGAAACAAGATAATGACACCATGTTTTCATGGGATGGTGTCTCGCTATTTGACAATGAAGAGAGAGCTCTCAGAACTGAATGCACACCTACAGAAACAAGGGACATGGATTTAACAATTTTGAAGATCAAAAGATTGCAAAAGAATGTCAAGAGATAGGCAGATGTCAGTAATGAAGATAAACCACCTAAAGTCACTACTTTCAACCAGGAAACATAACCAATCATTGAGCCTGTCAAACCTGTAGAAAATGTTGAGGAAGGAAACGCTAAAAATATTAAGGAAGTTAAAGAGGAGATACCCACTGAAAACCAACCTATGGAGGAAAAGGTCAAATCAACTGGGGAAAGGAAAACTAGCACCCCACCTTTCCTTTTGACTCTGGAGATTTTGAACCATAAGGTGCATAACTGTCTGGTGCACTCTGGATCATCGGTGAATGTTATGCCTCTTGCAATCTGCAAAAAACTTAATGGGCAGCTAATACCTACTGATTGGGACGTCACTCAACTAGACAAGACTAGTGTCAAAGTGGTGGGGGAGATGAAGAATGTTCTGATTTGATTGTCTGCAAATAAAAAGATATGTCAGTGCCTTGATATTGTAGTAGCAGACGTACCTGATGGCTATGGATTGATCTTGAATCGAGACTTGTCAGCACGACTAGATGGTTACTTTGCTTCAGACTGGTCACACATATGGTTGCCTCAGAAGGGTAGCCCAAAACTGATTAAGATTTTAAGAGAGCCCTACATGAAGCACAATGTTACTGGGCTAGGAGAGGGAAATGAATCTACTGATTCTGTCCTGGGAAACTATCTGACTGAGCTTAAGCTAAGACATCATACCTCAAGAAAGGTCAGTTCGATGATTGACACTCAGCCTGAGCTCCTTCGACTTCCTCAGGCTGAGAGGGATGACTGTAAGATAGTAGACATGTGTTCAATTTCAAAAATAGCAGAGCTAGACCATGGTTAGATGTCTCATGTCTATAATCCAGCCCACCCCTTAACTCGTTTGATTGAAGATTCTTAAGGGCGGGCACCATTTTCTTTTCTTTTTTGCTTTGTACATAAATAAATTGATTTGTTTTCTTTAATGCTTTGATGATTGATTTGAGGTTGTTCTATTTTAATTTATAGCTTTGATGATTTCTTTTATTTTCACCGTTTTGTTAGTAGTTCTGTTGATTTTGAATAAAGAGGCAAACTTTTGGTTGCAATGGAAACATCAGGGTTCTTTATTAACTGAAATATTGAGCAAAAGACTATGCTTTTAAAGAATAGAATGTCTTCTAGTAGCAGTGTTCCTAACTAGCCATGCATTCATTGAAGTCTTACTTAACCCCTGTAAATAACTCAGAAGTGAAAGAGGTCTGGAATACTATTTCGAGGCTCCATCCATTTCACATCTTAAATATCCAAGGGGGTGACAGCAAAAGACCCACGGAAAGGAAGCAAGGTAAACAGTATATCATTATAAATGATCCCATGCCATAATTTCAGAAAAGCTAAAAGCTATCAAGGGTCAAAACTCCTTAAAAGAAACAAGACATATCAAAGCAAAGTATCAAAAGCATGAATTTCAAATTGCCGAAAGTTCCTCTCCGTTCGTGAGATGAAACACCAATTATTTTCTCACACAAAAGGGCACTATGGGATAGAGGAGCTTGAATAAAATTCAGAAAGAAAGGCAAATGGAGGACTCAAAAGAACTAAAGTTCTAATGGCACAAAAGTGTAATTGGCATGGGAATGAGGAACAAAAGGATAATGCTATTTACTATCTGTTACAATCCTGTGGCGTCCAAGCATGAAACTACCTAAGGACGGGTAAAATAAACCGCATTTATTAGGCCTCAAAATAGTCATTTAGACTTGCAATGTTTGTAATGTTACCATTTCCCAAAGAATGGACTACTTCTCAATGGTTTAAATGCTTAAGTTGGCCAGCCTGGGGATACAAACATTTAGAAGATTTCAAATTTTATTCAGACGGTCTTGCACTAGGAAGGGGTTAATTCATAAATCTGGGGTTCACCAGGTAGTCGCCAATTGTTGCAGCTGCAACACATTCCCAAAATTCCAAAAAACTTTAGCACCCTCCTTTGCTTGTATTAGTTATTTGTCCTTGAGTTAATTCTAAATGCTTGGATTGAGCTACCAATTGTTTTTGATTCCCCCTCGGATGCTTGAAGTAATCCACTGTTTGATCAAGCTTTATCGCTGCCTTGGAATGCATTTGAAACATGCCTGAATCGGAAGTTATTTTGGCCAGTACCCCGCCGTTGCGGGTGGATCTTTGTTTTGGTCTTCCGCTGTTGCGGAAAGAAATACACTTTCATCTTCCGATCCGTTGGTTTTCACATTGGCCGATTTTTTGGTTTATGTCGGAAGGATTTGTCATTTCTTTCTCCGCCGTTGCGGACGGAAAACCACCTCCTCTCTCGATCATTGCTTCAATGTTCCGTTTCCCGCCTGTGTTATTTTTGCCGATCCCGTAAGTCGGGGGGCTTTCGCCATTGCGGAAGGCCGCATCTTTTGTGGCTTCGTCGTTGCGGCTGCCAAAGCTCTAAACTCTCTGAGCCTTTAGTTTCGTTGCTTCTGACTTAAGTCCCAACGTTGCGGACGATGGTACGCTTTACGGTTCCGCCATTGCGGAAGAGAGAAACACTAGCCTTTCTGATGTGTAGTTGTTTTGCTTCCGATTCAGACTTTACCCATTGCGGATGGATTTATCTTTTACGGCTCCACCATTGCGGCTATCATTTCACTATTGTCCCGATGAGTTAGTCTTCTGAGGTTCCAATATGCATGTCTCCATGGATGGCTTAAAGCTTTGGTCGTCCGCCGTTGCGGAAGGAAGTTTGCTTTCAGCTTCCGATCCAAAAGTGGTCCGCCATCCGATATGTTATCCGCCGCAATAGTTTGAACCTATGCATATATGTGAGGTTGAGTGGCACGTTGGATTATTCTATTGTTATTCTTTAACTGCCATGCTCTGTCGCTATCGTGCTGTCAATCGCTCGAGCTTGTTCGGACCCTATTGTCGGTACCTCCATCCAGGTGGCAACTGTAGAAGCCTGACCGTCTTCGTCCTGCCATACACGCCGGATACACATAAGTGCCAGGTAGGCTTCTATTTCCTTTCCCCGTTCCATTGAACATTTGGTGGTTTTCGTTTTCCATGGTTAGGTGTTGCGGCTGTTTCTTTCCCCATAATTGCGTGTATATATTGTGGTTCTTGGTGGCATTGTTGTCCATGGGGAGGGGCATTTTGAACCGCATAGTATTTTTTCCCTACCGCCGTTGTCGTGCGACCCGGCGCGTAGAGAATGAGGGGGTTTGGTGGAGACGACCGTTACGCTGTCTGCACCAAACCACCCTGTATGATAATATTGTGGGTTGGAATAGGTTTTCTGTGACATTTTCTTTTAGGGTTGGATGGTTGGTATCGATTTTGTGCTACCTGCATCAATTAAACCCCAGCCGTTTTCACCTATACGTTTCCGCGCGACCCCATTGAGCTCAGCGTTGATTTCCTAGACGATTGAAAGGGATATGCCACTGCTCTTATTTTATTGACCATAAGTGCATGGGCATGGTTTTGTTAAGGCATCGTTGAAAACCTGCGTAGCTGCTATTGTCTTTCCCGCGCAGCGAGATGACCATGGCGTGCATAGAAAGCCGAAATGTGTTGCATATTAATGTAGATCTATTTCTATCCTAAATGTGGTTGATAGAATTGTTTAATATCATACAGTAGTGGTAGCTTGCACAGTTTACTGCATATAACTATTTCCCATCATGCTAGAAATAGACAAAGTCACTGAACAATACACATTGTGTTTCAATAGTTCTTTTAGTTAGGCCATTTCAGTTTGTATACATGTATATATTTGCTTCATTGACTGATTGCTATCATGTTCAACAGAGAAGAAACAATACACTGCACATTGATGTCTTCAAGTTTGCCACTCATCCAAAATGGCTTAATGTTACAATTTTATGGCAGGAAGAATCCACAATGTCAAAGAGGCAAAAGAAGAAGACCTCGGTGGTCGAGGAAGAGCCCGAAGTAGAAGTTGTCACTAAAACTGAATACATATACGAAGACAATAAGTGTATTTATGGTATTGAACCTGAATACCAGTGGGGGGGAATATATAGACTGATCACACGCAGAGAGGTTCCTGACATGGGCTTAGAAGAAGAGTCCATATATGCCAACATAGAAAGATCTTCACTGATGAAGATCGCCACCAGACCAGAGTTGTTCCCGTGATCTGAAGTAATCGGTTGGATTCTTCCCCGGGCAGATGTCACAACAATGATCCTGGAAAATGTGGAAAGACAGTGCTATGCTGCATATAGCCCTGGATATGTAGCTTTGGCTTACCACCTTCCAGAAGCCCAAGTATTTTTATCTGATGATTGGCTGAACAATATTAGAATGGACCTGGTAGAGACTTTTAAAAAGATGATGTTGCAGGGAGAACACTACAGATACAGACCGACGGGTGATTATGATACAACAAGCTTAAGGGCCCCGTATAGGTTCATAGCTTTAATGCTGAACAGGATTTTTGGCAGAGCACATGGTAGGTTCTTTAAGTTAGAGTGGATACCCATCATTTTTCATGTTGCAACCTAGGGGACAATTTTCAACTGGGCTAGCCTTTTATCAAATAGTCTATCATCTTGCTTGGCCTCAGCTTTGGGAGGAGTGGCCCAAAAGAGGTCTGAATTCTATATGAGTTCCATACTCATCGATTGCATATTGTGTAATCAGCCTTTCCCCGGACTCAGGTGCATCTGGGATAGGGAAAGAATGCCTGTCTATGCTGCCTATAAACGGCTGTGGGCACACAAATATCACAGCCATTATCCAGAAGTATGTGAACACTTTATCATGCCCTTATACACACTCATTTTCCTGAAGGAGTGTGATTGTATGTCAGAGGAGGCACTGCAAGTAATAGAGGATTATGCAGAATACTATTTGACTAAAAATGGCCTGTACTTCAGGATGTTTGGAGGTTCGAGATCACCTTCCCTGCTGCCCAAATACGCAACTGATTACATTATTCACAAGGAGGCAGTCAGGCAAGTGTTCCTGGATGGAATAGGCAGCTTTCTGTTTGAGCACGAGAAGACCACCTATCCTCCTTTTCCCTTCAGGTTAGGAAGCTACAAGTTTACCAGAGTAAAAAAGGCTGATGAATTTGTAGAAGAGCTGGAAAAGTTCCATTTTGGAGAGATCCCCTTTCGTAGGAATGATACTCATGGTAAAGTAGTTGAACACTGCAAAACAAACAATGTGCATTTTGAGTATGCCCACCATTGGGATCGGGAAGAATCCATCTTCTGAAATGCAGTAAACATGACAGCCTTGAGAATAAGGTTTAAGAAAAAGATCACCACCAAAGGTGGGAAGGGAGATGAACAAACAAAGGCTGAGGAAGAAGCAAAGAGAATAAATGAGGAAGCCGAGAGGTTGGCACAAGAAGCTGCAGGGTGGATACACACAGAAGAAGAAGAGAAAAGAAAGGTTGCTCAGGAAGCAGTTGAGAAAGGAGAAGAAGCAACTAAGAAATAAGAAGAAGAAAAGAAAAGGAAGTTGGATGAGGAACTCCAAAAGTGAGAAGATGAAAGGCTAAAGCTGACACAGACAGAGTAGTCAGCTTCTGAAACAGCTACCGGAAGACCCAGGACGTGGAGAACCCTGAGGTTCAGGACCCACAAGTACCTGTTTCCAGCACACCCATGGTCCCCACACTCAAGCTGGTCCCCTTTGTACAGAAGGTGGGTGAAGAAATCCCTGATTTCAACACTGTTTATTATGATAGGACAACAAAGAGAATAATGAAAAAAACAGAAAGGAAAGTTGAAACAGAAGGTCTGCCTGGTAAAATGATAACGGATACACCTGTTATGTTGGGAACATACCAAGATCTGAGATTCACCTTTAGAGCAGGGGCAGCACTGATTCAAGCTTCGGAGGATAATGTGGGTAGGATTATAACAGAATTAAAGCTATCCAAAAGGTCTTCTGCTCAATTGAAAGACACCTTGTGGAAAGAGAGAGAGGAAGAAAATAGGCTGAAGCGGAAGTATGAAGACATGCAGAGGGAGATAAAGGCTTCTAGTGCTGAATTGCAGGCCCTCCGAGTAGAAAGGTAGGTTATGGAAACTACACAGGATGCTCTATAGAAAGTGCAGAAAGAATGTCAAGAGATAAGGAGTGAAAAGGAACAGCTGCTGGGAAAGGTAGAAGAGCTAGAAGAGAAGCAAAAGATTATCTTGCAGGCCAGTGAGATGCACTCCTAAGAACAGAAAGAGAAACATCCAGAGCATATTTATTCTCTGACAACTGCTCTAGAGGAAGCAAGGGAGCAGATGGTTAACCTCCAACTGTTCAAAGAGCATATCTTGGCCCAGAAGGCTAAGATGCTGCAGCTACAGACTGCTATAGAAGGAGAAAGGTGCAAGGTGCTGCAGGTAGATAGCATATTGGAGGAAATCCTGGAGACCTCCTCTTACTTTGTAGATCGATCTCAGGATGTCCTCGAAGTCCTGACTGTAAGAATGGCAAGGCTAGAAAACAAGGAAGAAACCCCAGCAGAACTGCCATCAAAGGATACACAGGCCCTCAAGCGGGATTATGACTTGCTAGAATTTGCTATAAATACCGCGGAGGATTTCAAAAAATCAGTTAAGATGATGAAATGAGCATGCACCGAGTTTTTTAGAAGGCTTCTCATTACCTACAACCGGCGCCAGATAGAGGCCGAGCAGAGGCTTGAGGATTTCCCGCATCACAACGCCTTTGTAGAGCTGTTGCAGAAGAGATACCAGGAGGAGGAAGCAAAAGTACAGCAGATTAAAGCACTGAATGATCAGATCTTGAGAAGTGAAGTAGATCATTCAGCTATCAGCGTGCAACTTCTAGAGGATCAGCTTCGATTAAGTGCAACCAGGATTGAGGCTATAAAGAACCAGGCTGCTATGTTTGAGATTAATATTCAATTTTTAGAGCCTTGTGCATTTGAGGGCATTTCCTCTGAAGCTTCGGCATGGAAGAAATTTCTAGATGCCCAAGTGGGACCCTCCTCGTGAAGGATTGGTCACTTTTTGTAATATGTAACATTTTGTAAAAAACATTTGAGAAAAGTCAAGCATTGGGAAACGAAGAGTTGGGAAGCCCAAAGGTTACTTTGGGCAGCCCAACCGTCTCACCCTTTTTGTAATAATGTAGAAAGTTTAGAAGGGGGAGGGGGATTTTTCCCAGTTAGACATGAAAAGCTATATTGTAAGAAGAACTATTTCTCTTTGCGATAAAGAAGTATTGTTTTCCTGTTGGAGGAAGATGGGTGGCATTTTCAAATGTTATGCTGTGGATGGCTGAAAGATGAACTATTTTGTTTTTCCATCTTTTTGTCCCTTAACTGTGGGATCGTTCTAACTCTTAGAACCTATGTTCTTGTTTAAATGATTTCTGGTTTATTTTGTTGAATTACCACCATGATTAATGTATGTTGTTCATAAAACAATTAGCTAACTGATTGTTGAAATATCTTTAATCATTCATGTGTTGTAGGAAGAAATGTCAGCTATCTGTATTTTCTCTTTACGATACATGCACAATTCACATTACTCACAAATAAGTTAAAGTTTTCTCCCCGGGGATAGATAGTTAGTTAGTTTTATTTCTGCACATGTGATTTAGATGCTTGTGAGCCTAAGACGAGAGGTAAGAACCTGCGCATCACATTGTGAATACTCCTTGCATCCTTATCACCCTGCATGGTTAATTAGGCATATGCATATCATACTTAAGTAAAAAACACAAAAATATACACGGTGGACGGGGCCGCAACCGGTAAAACCTTTGTTTTTGTTACTTTGACCTACGGTAGCCGGACTGCAAACAGGAAGGATTCCCCATACCAAAGAGTCACAGGCTAGTTGGGAACGTTGACTGGGGAGAATCCCTTTCTGTTGTTTCCTGCGAATTTCCAGGCCTCAACACATCCATAGAAGCTGAATACAAATATTTAACCACTGCTACTTGTGAAGCCATTTGGTTGAGGTGCATTCTTGAAGATTTTGGAACACAACAAAAACAAGCTACCAAAATCCAATGTGACAATCAAAGCTCAATTAAGCTGACACACAATCCAGTATATCATGCCAAATCCAAACATATTGAGCTACAACATCATTTTGTCAGAGAAAAGATTGACTCTCAAGAAATTGAACTCATCTATTGTAATACAAGTGCGAATGTTGCTGATATTTTTACTAAACCGGTTGGAAGGATCCATTTTGACGATCTTAGGAAGAAATTAGGTGTTGCAAGAATCCATTTCTGCATTAAGGGAGGCTGTTAGATATAATGCAGAAATATATTCATATGTTTTCTATATCTAGGTTTTTTGTTTGAAGAACTCCTATGCTGCAGGATCTGATCCACATTTATTGGATCTATTTCAGCTTATAAGTTTTCTATATATGTAACCTTTATTTCTGAATACAATTGAGTTGACTGTTTCTCCTCCTGTGTGTTTGAGCAAGCCTTTGTGCTCTGCTAGTTTCCCTCATGAATTTCTCTAATTAGCAGAGCTACAGTCCTCCTTCAAGCAAAAGATTACCTGATTCATGTCAAGAAGTGTATACAATTGTGAATTAGAAACATTGTTGTAACCAATATCGTAATCATTATTGTATGGATCATCAGCTCCAAATTTGTCTTTTAAGCTAGAAAGTCAGGTCAAGGTCCCAAGGAGCCTTGCACTTATAACAGTTATATGTAACTTTTTATTTTTGGTTTCAGTAGAAAATGATTTACATTGTTCTTCCATCCTTCTCTATTTCTCTATTTCTTCTTTCTTTCCTCCTCATCTAATTATAGAAGAAGAAGATTTTAAATAAAAGAGAGAATTTTGAGAGAATAGAGAGAATTTTAAATAGTGGAGAAGAAATAAAAACTTTGTGAAGAGTTTGAAGCTCAAGCTTCTCTCTGTTTGAAAGTGTGCACTTTGTAAAAGGTGAAACATCCTTGTAAATTTCCAAGTTTGTATTTATGGCTCAGGAATTAAACTTGAGTAAATATGGTTTACATTTACAGTTTAAGTGAAAGACACATGGAATCCATAAACATTTCACCATGTAAAAGTTTGAGTTTTTATGACATAGTTGTAGACACAAGACTTAATTAATATTTGGTTATATGATATTGTGAGTTTATTGCAATATAGTCCTGTAAAGGTTTACCTAGAGTTACCCATATGTGAAAAGTATTTTTCATATTATAAGTCTTTATACTAAAAAATATATTTTATAAAAGTTTGACTAAAAGTGGTAGAGTATTTTGGTCGAAGTTTAACTTGTAGAAGTTCCACCTATCTAACTTTTGGTCGAAGATTCACCCTACTACTAAAAAGATTTCTTAATATATACATTAGAGAGAATTTGAGGTCAAAAATGGGCCTCCTAAGAGATGTACTACAAAAATATAAGATATATTAAAATATTATGAGTTAGGGGTTTTATGGGGTAGGTATATATGACAACTCACCTCCTACACTACTTTTTATGCACAATATAAATAACCATGGTTGAGTTACTTTTTTAAATTCACTATAAATAAAATTAATAAAATAACTCTAGAATGATGTGACTAAGATTCATTGTAAATTCCCAAAAAAATTATTGTCCTTTAACATTTATTTGTCTTGAACTTGTA